>BMAO01022628.1:0-52499 GCA_019973975.1 Trichonephila clavata
ATATTATGGAGCATTTAAAGATATTTGAAATGTTTCTAATAAAATAACATTCTCCATCTTTGACTGTCTGATTTACTTAGTAATTGTTCTTTAAAAATGTTTGGAATTTTTTTTAGAAATGATTGTCTAAAGTAATAAAAGAAAATACTATTTCATTTTTTAGTTAAAGCAATGATTCATATTAACATATAATTTTCAGGATATATTCATTGTAATGTGATTATCCATTATTATGAGTTATTTAATTACATATAAAGTACATAATCAGGGATAATAATTAACTAAATGATTATAATGAGTTATTTCTACATGTATTAACTGTTATAATACTTTTCTCTAAGTTGCAGTCACTATAGCAAGTGCTCTTTCAGCACATTAAAATTAATAAAGAGTTACCTTCAGCCATGCATGTGTACAGAATGCTTAAAAACCTTGTTATATTAAGTATCGAAAAAAAATTGCAAAAAATTGTAACTTTCCTGGAAAAAAAACATGCATTTAATGAACATGTGTTTGTAATTTTACTCGTTAGTACAATGCTTTGCAGAACTGAATAGTTTTCTATTGGAAATTGCACTTTTATATCAGGGATACTAAATATAATGCATGGGTATGCGACACTTGGATCACAAATTAATGTTATTAATGCTAGTATGAACTATATTAAAAGTTTGCATTACAATTTTTTATGACATTGAATACTTTTTTTTAATTGTCTTTGTATAAAGTGCCTTTAATACGTTGATCTACTTTTTAAAAATTATTATACAATTTTAAGGGAATGTTTCATCAGAAAAGGTGCAATAATTATCAGAAATTCAATTTAATTATCTTTAGTCTTAAATATATTTTTCTTCTTATTGAATTACACATAGTTTATAAAAAATAATAGTGTGATTTATCTATAAACAGATTCTTGTGTTCGAATCTTAGATAATTAAACACTTAAGTACCTCTGTTATTACTCTGAAGATGCATAAAATAAGTAAAACTTAAGTTAATTAAACATTATATGTTCTCAATATAACTTCATTTAAAATAAACAAAAATTTGCTTAAGTTAACTAACATATTTTACTTTTTTATGTATAATCTAAATATAATTTTATTTAAAATAAACAAAAATTTACTTTGAAGTATTTACATGTTTGTGAAAGTCTACACCTCTCCAAAATCCTTTTAGAACAGGTTTCTTTTGTGAAGACAAAAATAGTGAGAATAAAGCTTGGTTTAAGCTGGCGTCGGTATTGAAAATATTCTTCAAAGTAATTGCATACATAATAAACAGGGAGGAGATGGTTTATAATCCTCACGTTTCAACATGCTTTCAAAATACTCATATTTTGCACTGGTATATGAAAAAAAGGGATTTTTTTCCTCAATCATATTTCATTTATTGATTGAACAACCATTTTAGCAAAATGAGACATTTTTAAAAGTACAATGTGAAACTGCGATAGCAAAATAGTCCTAGGGATGGTAGTAAACAAACGGCAGAAGGAATTGGCTCAATTCCTGTGACGTCATGATCACGCTGAGGCTAGCACGTGATTATGTTTCTGTTGTTTCCCGCTTAAATCAAAACTAAAACTTCGTTGTTGTTTTTTTTCTTTTTTCATTTCTACTTTACTTACAAATTTTACGTTCTGAAATGGCTTATTGCGCTGCATATGGCTGCACAAATATTAAGAGTAAGGAAGAGTGCAATAACAAATCCTTTTTTGTTTCCAACCAAAATGAGGTGTGAAAATTTCAAGCCATCTCCTCACTCATTATTATGTTCGGATCATTTTGACGAGGCAAACTTTGATCATCAACATTTTACCAGTCGTCGGCAATTAAAACGGGGTCCCAACCCGACTAAGTTCATTTTTTCAAAGCAAGCCTCTTCTCGAAGGATTTTGGATTGATGTAAGCCATGGAACAGGAATGTAAGGAATTGCCTTTAACAGGAATGTAAGAATTTCAAATCGAATTTTTATTTATTTTAAGTAAAATTTTATAGACAGCATGCAAACAAAACTAAAATATGTTAGTTAACTTTAAACTTTAAAGCAAAGTTTTGTTTAGTTAATTAAATAATAAAAAGAACTTGTACAAATAGGTAAAATATATATTTATTAATAAATATATTTATTAAAATACAAAGTAGTCAACAAAGATAATTCTGCTTTTAATTATCTAAACTCATAACACAAGAATCTGATCTCGAGTAGTATGTATAAAAAAGTATATTTATTACTACATTATTTTATGTTCTTATTGGACATAAAAAAATTTTGCCAAATATGAGAGAGTTATAGAAAGAAAAGAAAAAAATAGCTTAAAAAGTATTAACTTTTAGTTTCAATCCATTATTGTAAAGGTTTTTTTCCAGTGTACACAGACATTTGACGCGCACGATTTGTGTCATTCTGAAGTTATAAATATTTGTATTATTTTATGTAATATTCAGGTGATTGTTGCTTATACTATTTGAATTAACGACATCAACAATCGTTACTATTTGAATTAACGATCAATAAAAATAGTAAATCAATAAAAAGACTTCATTTAATTAGTAATTTTTACATGAATATGAAAGATGATCACCTCTACGCAGACTTTCGGAGACAAGTGTTTATGTTGCCGGCAAAGTATGAAATGCCAGCATTCTATAGAATGCCTAGGCGTTGTATAGAATGTCTGATGTTTATAGGCAAAGTATGAAATATGAGATTTATTACATAGTTTGCCTAGGCATTCTATAGAATGACCAAAGCTGTTAAGGCAAAGCATGAAAAAAAGTAATGATAAGGCTCAATGATATCTCAATGAAGTACATTCCTAAAAATACAAATGTTATTCTGACAAAATAATGAGAGAGCCATTAAAAAAATTGTTCAAAATATGTAAAGGAAAATGAAAGTTGTACTGAATAAAATGTATGACTTTCTTATTAAGAAAAACAAAATTTTCATATAAAAATAAGAAATTACTTGTTGCAACATGGTAGGCTTAGTGACATTTTGAATTATATTTTTCAGGCTAAGCCAATTCTTATGTTGGTACTTTATTTTACACATACATTTGACGCATCCTTGACCGCTTCCATTGGACTGAGCAATTGCGACTGATGGGAGAGGATTTTCGTGGTCAGGAATATCTTTTTAATTCTTATCAAGTTGTAGGGCACAAAATATAATTTGTGATTTCGCATATACTTATTTTAAAATACCTTCAGATGTTCCAAGTCAATAGGAACCATACTATTTCCCCCTCATTATAAGTGCCAACATTGGCATTTGGAAAAAAATATCACAAAGTTTCACAATAATACTTTTTAAGAATAATTTTTTTTGTTTTTTCGGGCAAGATTCACAATGGTGGATGAACAGTTCAATATCATAAATTGCAATATTTTTGCATTTGGTTGAAAGTTTTTTCAGAATTCTATCAAGTCCTCAAGTGAGTGAATATTTATGTCGCACTGTTAAGCTACACAAGGGATTTTGGAGACAGGCCTCATAATTTTGAACCATGGTCAAGTGACGAGGATGACTCATGAGCTGCTATCCGCCTCTCCTAACGGGGGAAATTCGCGACTGACTAGCACCAAGCGAGTAATCACGTGACAAATTGGGCAACAATTGCACGTGCTTTTCAGTACCGTGGTAGAATCCAATACGCAAGTTGACATTCTTTAGCTTTAATTTATCTAATTAAAATATATGATATCATTGGATTTTATGCATTATTCTAGTGTATATATTTGTTAGGAAAAACTCTCAACAACTCTTTGATATAATTTTTGCTTTATTCTGATTTATTTATCTAATTAGGTATTCGTCTGCTTCAAATAGTGTTAGCTGGTATATTTATTTAGGTTGGATCCTAGCACTTGGTACACAGCTAATAGTTATTTTAATTCTTAATTAATTTAGTAGTTATTAATTATATATTTTTGCGCAAGAATGGCTTACAGTATATAGGATCAATACAACTTCTTTTAAAAAACTTGAAACTGTTTGACTATCGAATAACAATTGTATCGTTTCATTAAAAGAACTCACTATTATTATCAAATAGAGTCAGTTAAGTGTATATAATATAAAAAATGTCTGTTTATATTTTAATTCATAATTCAAAGTCAAGAGAAAATATTTATTCTGAAGTAAAACAATTTGATGATAATTTGTGAAAGAATTTTTACAAAATTAAATAAATTTTTCTTTGATTTTTACATTTCACAAATTATTGATTTCTAAATTATTAATAATTATTATTTACTGTTAAAAATTAATGTCATTTCTTTCTTTAAATTAAAATAAAATATTCTTAAAGGGAATGATACCATCGCAAAAGGCAACAATTTTTAGAAATGATCAAATTTAATTTGATGATTTGTTGTTATTTATTTTTTTTTTTTGAAGTACATTTTAAACTTGCAAAAACGTTTGTTTCTTGAAGCCTGTATATATAGATTATTAGGTAATATGAAAGTTTTAGATAAATGTGGATAATTATTTTTTGGTGAAAGTGTATTTTTTTCCATCGCCTTCCCCCCTCCCCTTTTTTTGTACATAAAATATTAGAGTTGATATGGTATTTATCCTGTCATGAAAATGAATTTTTTTTAACACTATATTTACATCATGTTTGCCTACTTACACTTAAAATTCGAATGAATATTTTATTTTACTGTGGAACAGTTACTAAATGAAAATGAATTTTATTTTTACAATGTATTACATATAAATACTTTATATATATGTATGTGTTTTACAATATTATGGAGCATTTAAAGATATTTGAAATGTTTCTAATAAAATAACATTCTCCATCTTTGACTGTCTGATTTACTTAGTAATTGTTCTTTAAAAATGTTTGAATTTTTTTTTAGAAATGATTGTCTAAAGTAATAAAAGAAAATACTATTTCATTTTTTAGTTAAAGCAATGATTCATATTAACATATAATTTTCAGGATATATTCATTGTAATGTGATTATCCATTATTATGAGTTATTTAATTACATATTAAGTACATAATCAGGGCTAATAATTAACTAAATGATTATAATGAGTTATTTCTACATGTATTAACTGTTTTAATACTTTTCTCTAAGTTGCAGTCACTATCGCAAGTACTCTTTAAGCACATTAAAATTAATAAAGAGTTACCTTCAGTCATGCATGTGTACAGAATGCTTAAAAACCTTGTTATATTAAGTATCGAAAAAAAATTGCAAAAAATTGTAACTTTCCTGAAAAAAAAACATGCATTAAATAAACATGTGTTTGTAATTTTACTCGTTAGTACAATGCTTTGCAGAACTGAATAGTTTTCTATTGGAAATTGCACTTTTATATCTGGGATACTAAATATAATGCATGAGTATGCGACACTTGGATCACAAATTAATGTTATTAATGCTAGTATGAACTATATTAAAAGTTTGCATTACAATTTTTTATGACAAATTGAATACTTTTTTTTAATTGTCTTTGTATAAAGTGCCTTTAATACGTTGATCTACTTTTTAAAAATTATTATACAATTATAAGGGAATGTTTCATCAGAAAAGGTGCAATAATTATCAGAAATTCAATTTAATTATCTTTAGTCTTAAATATATTTTTCTTCTTATTGAATTACACATAGTTTATAAAAAATAATAGTATGATTTATCTATAAACAGATTCTTGTGTTCGAATCTTAGATAATTAAACACTTAAGTACCTCTGTTATTACTCTGAAGATGCATAAAATAAGTAAAACTTAATTAAACATATGTTCTCAATATAACTTCATTTAAAATAAACAAAAATTTGCTTAAGTTAACTAACATATTTTACTTTCTTATGTATGATCTAAATATAATTTTATTTAAAATAAAAAATTTGCTTTGAAGTATTTACATGTTTGTGAAAGTCTACACCTCCAAAATCCTTTTAGAACAGGTTTCTTTTGTGAAGACAACAATAGTGAGAATAAAGCTTGGTTTAAGCTGGCGTCGGTATTGAAAATATTCTTCAAAGTAATTGCATACATAATAAACAGGGAGGAGATGGTTTATAATCCTCACGTTTCAACATGCTTTCAAAACACTCATATTTTGCCCTGGTATATGAAAAAAAGTGATTTTTTTCCTCAATCATATTTTCATTTATTGATTGAACAACCATTTTAGCAAAATGAGACATTTTTAAAAGTACAATGTGAAACTGCGATAGCAAAATAGTCCTAGCGATGGTAGTAAACAAACGGCAGTGTAATCACGTGACACAGTTTTCACGTGATCGTGACGTCACATGAATTTAGTCCACTACCACACCAATGGGAGGACGCTTAAGGTCTCGATAGATTTAACGTGCATTGCTTCCCTACACGTTGGGTCTTCAGCGGTATGAGGTTCGAACTATCACATCTTCAAAACCCGTGATGTAATACTGTATAGCAGTGGTTCCCAATCTTTTTATCTTCCTGACCAGTCAACGTTTGATAATTTTACCGCTGCCCGTTGAGGGTGGGACATTATTTATATTTTAAATTGCTTTGATTTAATAATTTAATTGTAATTTAAACATGCCTTAAGAATAAATTTCAGTTAAACCAAAAAAATGAATATAAAGTGATTTTACATTAAATATAGATTAATTTGTTGAGTAATGCAAAGTGCCACTGAGAATTGTACCACATGCGCCATAGGTTGCTGATTGCTGCTATAGACCATGACTCCTTCTCCTACACCATAGATTGCTCCTACATTTTTACACAGCACAGGGGAAAAAACCCAATTTTTTGTTGAAATAGTTTAAGTAAAAAAATGTTTTGCACTTCTGAACAAACCGCAATGTTCGACTGACAAATTCTGAGCCTGAAGTCTTGTGTCTTGCCATGCAATATTCGAAACAAAACGGAGATTTATTTCATACTTTGCTGGTTTCTTACTAGGCATTCTATAGAATGCCTTGGCAATGTTGAAGCATTTCATACATTGCCGACTAGATTTAGGCATTCTATAGAATACCGTATTTCATACTTTGCCGGTAACACATATAAGGAAAGCGCATAGACATGTATGTATTAAATGAAATACAATCGACTCTCGATAATTCGAAGTTGAAGGGACCAATGAAGAACTTCGAATTATCAAGAGGGTAGGAAAAACTCCCTAAATACACGAAGAGAAATTTTTTTCTAACACATTTAAATTTGAATTTTTGTAATAAAACAGCATTTGTGTAGATATGTATAAAATTATTTTAAAGTATTTTTAAAAAGTATATATTATATACAGTATAAATACTAAACATCAGTTAAAAGTCCTGAATTAAAAGAATACATTTATATATTAAAAAATACATAGTGTACATAATTACTTTTTTTTGCAAAAAACTTTGCTATCTTTTTTTGTTTTATAGAATTCTATCTAACTTTGTCAATATATTTTTCTAGAATAAATGACACTTGAAAAATGTCTGCATCAACATGATTTAGAAGGAAAGAGTTGTGTAGTTTGTTTAGTGACACTATATTCTGTGTCAGAGTTATAAGGAATCAACTCCAATGGACATCAAAGGGACTATGTTACAGAGGAGACAAGCAGAGACAATATAACACAAAACATGTAAACTCCAACCTGTTTGCTACAGGACTCGACATGATAGTGATTGTTTGAATTGTCGAGAGTTTTACTAGATCAATTCAAATTATCGCGTGTTGTATTCTGGCTGACCACAAATTTTACTTTGAAATATTGAGTGTACCAAAATATATTGTTTTAGTTCAAAATATCAAGAGTTTTCTAGGGGCTGAGCATATGCTTCGAAATAACTGAGAGGTTCGTATTATTAAAGGTTTGAATTATCGAGAGTCAACTGTAAAAAAATTTTTAAATTGGTGAAATTGTCGAATTGGCCACTGGTCCGCCAAATTATGAAAAAACACTAATTTGGCGCGTATTTGCATGTTGTGTTTTAACGTAGCAACCCTACTACAACACGATCCGATATCTCCCTCACTGATACAAAAATCAAAAAGGTCACCAGGTTTGATGCTTTTATCGATTTGTCGAGAAAACATTTGGTGGGATAAGTGGCCGATTCGACAATTCAACCAAAAAATTTATCAATTGCTATGATAAAAATGTTATATTAATCTAGCTGTTGTTTTTTTTGTTGTTGTTGGAAAAAATAGATTTGAACCTGCTTTTTTGACAGAAATAATCAATGAAGTGCAAACAGAAGAAATACAGTCAGAAACGTAAAAATTTTCACTAATATGTTTTTCCTGTTGAAGTGGAAATTAATTTACAATATAGTTTAATTTTTTGCTTTAATCTATATTGTTAAAATATAACCAAAAAAAAGATCTCCTATTTAGGGGAGCTTTTGCACTTTAGGCGCTACATGCCAAATGTGGTGGAAGTACAGTGTGATTGAACTGCTGAGCAGCCCTGTGTTGGCAAGAACACAGGGTTATTTGGTGAAAGAAATCAGTTGCTCTGCTGTTCTACTCATGGAAGGCGACCAACCACTCATCCCCCCCCCACCTTCTCTAAAAGTGTAAGTTGTTAATTTATAATGTCTTTTCAATTCAAATTTCTCTTTTGCATTTCCTGACTCCACGCTGAAAAACCTAATTTTGTGAATGAACTTAAAAATAAATCAAAGAGTCAAAATCTTAATGTGTGCTTCTGTTTAATTGCATTGTTTGTGAGGTGTGTTTTCCATATATTGATTTTATAAATTTGCAAAAGTTACTTATAATAGTTCTACTGTTAAAAAGATAACTCCACTTTTATGATTGGCCACTCCGTAAAAAAGTTGGTGCCTTTAACCAGGTTTTCTAACCCTAAATTTTATAGCGTATTCTGTAATGTTAACACACAGCGCCATGTCTAGTTGTTGCATCAGATTTTCTCACCATTTTTCTAACGCATTTTTGAATATTAACTTTATACACTCTTCTTTAAAATTAAAAACAAAGATCATTCTTCAGGGAAATATTCTTCAATTATTATTAAATAAGAACAGTAAATTGAATATTTCTGTGGAATTTAAATGCACATATAAAACCTATCCTGAATGTTAACAAATTCAAAATGTTCAATCTAAACCTCTTCTACCAACTCCTAAATTCCACTCAACAAATAATACTAATGAAACTCGCACAGTCAAAATAATTAGAAAAATCATTCTTAAGCCAAATGAAACAGCATATGTTAACTTTAGAAGTACAAATGTGAATACATTAAATTCAAACACTGTTTTATTTCAATCAAAATCACAACATTGAATTACACAGTAGTCTTAATGAAATCAGGGATGGCAACACATTCACCACTGTGATAAGAAACATTGGAAGTTAACGCATACACATAAACAAAGGCACAAACATTGGAACAATAAGCACAGTGGTCACAATAGAAAAACAAATACATGAGCAATCATCTGTTAATGCAATTCATGCAACAGCAGACATTATTGAAAAAAGATGTCAAGATTTAAAAGAAGCTGATTTTCATTTAGATCATTTAAATCCTAAAGACAAAAACTTACTTCTTTCAACATTAATGAAATTCAAACCAGCTTTTTCTAAATGTATTAACCCCTTAACAATCGGATAATTTTGAAGAAAACGGTCCTAAAAGTGCCTTTTTTTTTTATTCAAGAAAATTATATAAAACTAAGTACATGTTCAATATATGTATTCATTTTTAATTTTTGGATTAATTTTTAGCTTGAAATACAAAATTTAAGTTTTTAAGTAAAGCAAACATTTAGGGTTATAATCACTGAATGTTGGCCTTCCAACAAAGAGGAAAATTTTTAAAAGACCTGTGTTTTAAACATTAAATGAATTTTATTACACTTTTGCATAATATAAATAAACATTAGTAATTTTTTTGTGAGATAAGTTTCAAAACATGAAATGCAAAGACCAAAATCACAAACTGGACAGTAGTACCGAGTTTCCTTTCTGCACCTCTTATTGTTTTGAACTCTTTTGGCTCAACAAACTTTGCATTCTCTTGATGGTTGCCACTTCTTATCAGGTGGAGGTATCTGTCTAAAAAATATCTTTTAATCAAACGGTTGGGGTTATTCTCCAAATTCGGCTGGCCGCTTTTTGCAGTGGTTTCTGATATAGAATACTTTTCAATAAGTTCATCTACTAAAGATAAACGGAACATCAAATGTGATTTTTTGCCTCTGTTTTTTGTAAATAAGGTACGAGTTCAAAATAGTTTAATCTAACAAATAAAAAAATATTTTCTTATAGTACTTTTTACCTCGTTTTCGAGTAATTCAGTAATCTCCAATATATTCAGTAATAAAAGTACAATCCAATTTACTTCCTGACTCTAACTGTATAATGTATACAATATTAAAAATATATTAATTTTTTTAGCAGTTTTTTTTTCCAGAATTTTTACCCACGTGTTTTTACGAAGAGTGCAACTGAGTACTTGACCTAAGATTAAAAAACTAATATATATATGTTTGTTCTGCTGACATTTAGTTAAAAAAGAATAATTATAGCTAAACACATTAAAAATAATCTAGTGCTGCCATCTGGTGTATAGATTAAGAAAAAAAAACAATATTCCAGGCATAAGAAATAGATTGTTTCAAGCTTTTATGGCTAGTTACTTTTCAACACTTCAGCCCGGAAATATCACAGGCACGAGGAATAGAGAGGGAAATTTCACCCCGTGAATTTGACGGGAGCAAGAGGCAAGGGGTTTAAACTCTTGGTCACTGTGACTTAGTTACGCCTACAATTAGTACAATTCACCCACACCCAATTTCATCAATACCATATCCCATCCCACAGTCATTACAAACACACGCTCAAAATTATCTTGAAGAATTAATCGCAGCAGACATCATTGAAGAAAATACAGCAGAATGTGCTTCACCCATGGTATTAGTTAAAAAGAAAAATCACACAAATGACAACCCTTTGCGTCCAGCACTTGACTTAAGATTATTAAATAATGTAATAGATGGATGTTCTCATCCATTACCTAAAATTCAGGACATTACCACTAAATTAGCAAGATTTAAATTATTCACTGTGCTAGATCTTAACTCTGCTTATTGGCAAATTCATCTTCCAAAAGAATATAAAAAATTTTTAACTTTCACAACCCCGTGGAAAACATTTCAATTCAAAAGATTACTATTTGGCATTAAACACGCAGCTGCATATTTTCAAAGCATGATGGACAAAGTCCTATCTAAATGTGTGTGTAAATACCCTGGCATACACTGCTATCAAGATGACATAATCATTGCAGCCAATTCAATTCAAGAATTAAATGCAAAACTTAATGATGTGTTAAGTACACTACAAAAAAATAATTTAACACTTGCACCTGATAAATGTAGTTTTGCGACACAAGAAATTCAATACTTAGGATTTACAATTTCCTCACAAGGTATCACACCTGGAATAAAAAACACAGACAAAATTTGTAAATTCTCTACACCCAAGAACCAGAAGCAACTCAAACGCTTTCTTGGTATGTGTGGCTATTATAGACACCTTATTCCAGATTATGCCACAAAAGTTCATATTTTGAACATTTTATCCAATTCAAGAACTTTTACTTGGACCAGTGAACATCAAGAAAGGTTTGAAGAATTACAAAGGACTTTCTTCACTAAACTTTTTATTGTTCAGACTGATTGGACCAAACAATTCTTCCTCAACACTGATGGCTCACATATTGCCATAGCAGGTATCCTCATGCAAAAGCAAGATGGTGGAGAATTACAACCTATTTCTTATTACTCCAGAACTTTAACTGCAACTGAGTCTCGTTACCTTGCAAATAAAATAGAACTCCTAGCTATTCATAATAGTGTAAAATATTTCTGAGAATTTTTATATGGAAGAAAATTCACAATCATTTCAGATCATGGGCTTCCATCTAAAATTACTTCTTTAATAAATCTTCTCCTATCAGCCATCATGTTGGGTCCAAAATACCATTGCGACTTAATGAGACAAGTGGGAAAATTCATAACAATTAAATACATCAGGAAAAATATCTTTCTGATAGTCAATTTGCTTGACGAAAACTAATGTTCCTTTGTAAACCTCATTCCGTCTTATCAATCGTTTTTCTGCATGTCTAATCAAATCTATCCATATATGATTTAAATCTTACTTTCATAACATTGCTACGTATACTATAAGTCAAAATCTTTTAATTAAACTGGCTTCTCTTAAGAATTCCAACAACAAGTCGGGTATTCTTTAATTCAAAAACAAAATCAAGCATTGGAGCACCATATTGTTTTCCATTGGCTCTACAAGATGAAAAAAACTCTTGAGAAATGCTTGAATTCCTGGACCATACCATGGATTGATATTTGGCAATCACATTAGCAATAGAAGCATTGTTAACAGGGGAAGCTCTGTTAATAAATATTTCTAAATAGTATTAAATGCTATAAAAATGTCTACAATACAAAGGAGGTAGAAGTTGAATTATAATAAATATATTTGAATGTAATAAATATATTTAATTCTAATTATGCAAAAGAAAATATCAAGAATTAAATGCTACAAATTATGAGATCAATTAAAAGTATAAATATACTAAGATGCTAATATTCCTAATGCTAAGAGCTTATAGCTTGATCTCTAATGCTAAGAGATTGTTTAAATATAAAAAAGTAAAAATATACAACCAGGTTTTATCCAACTATGTAATTAGTGATAAGAAGAATGCAACCTGGTTTTCTACCAATAGTGATCTCCAATAAGGATAGAATTGAGAAAATTTTTAACTCCCTAAGCAGCACAAAGTAATCCAAAGAATTGGTAAGGTTTTTAAGAAAAGCTGTGTTATATACAAACCTGTGCTATAAAACTTTGCCAGGATGAATAAAAGTCGTCGAATTATGTGTTTATAAAATGAATTAATATTAATTAAATAGTCAATTAAATAATTAGTTTTAATAACTAAAACAATTTGCATTATTAATTACTAAAACAATTTAAGAAATTTGGCTACCTAAAGTGGCCGCAGTAGCCTATTAAGGTATTGAATCGGGGCTGACGTGTCAGGAGTTCGAGCCCAGTACCACTGAAGACCCACCATGTAGGGGAGCGATGCACGTTAAATCTGTCAAGAGGTCCAAAGTCCTCCTGTTTGTGTGGTGGTTAGGAGGGAAGGTACCAGCTCGGGTATCGTCCTCGTCACTGGACCGGGGTTCAAAATTACGAGGTCCGTCACCAAAAGCCCTTGTGTAGCTGAAAGGTGCCACATAAATATTTACTCACTTGGCTACTAAAAATCTGTGTGTAGGTTTGCTGTGAATGAACAAATCAGCACTGGAATCTTGACTTACCGCAACAGAATGATAAGTGCCCTTTTCAGCACTATATTTGTTGAGAGGTTGGTGGTTGGGTCTCATCAATATCTAAGCCCCAGTTTTTACTTGCTCCTGTAAAGTTCATCCAGAAGGAGTTACACCTCCTGATAATTTTGCCAACAATATGTATTGTGTATGCCTCCCAACTCCTTTTTACTATTGTATTTTTTTGTTTATTTTTGATAATATAAATGTGGTTTTGATAATGATATGAAACAAATAGGAAATTTTATTTACTTTTGATTATGTAAAGCTAATATTGTATTTCTATCAATTTCTTTTTAAGCCAATAAAAAAAGAATGAAAAATTAAACAAAGAGCCTTCAAAGAAAATGGTAAGTGTAATTACTTCTAATTAAAATGCATTTCTGATCTTCCTGTCTATTAATATTTTATGTTATTTTTGAATTATCTGATGCATTCTTTTTGTAAAATGATTCTATATTAAATATTTTTTGGCATAAATTCGATATGTGCCTCATTCTGGCTACCTGATTTCCCCTGTTTTCCAGTTGGTTTCTGCGAGATTTTTGATTTATTGGCTTGTTTTCCAATCACAGTAGCCATTTCAAAAGTGTTGATTCATTTATTTTCTCTTTAATTTTTGACGGTTTAAACATCTTTATGAATAACTTCAGCATGATATTTCAGGACAAGAATAAAGAATTTCGGTTATTTATTTCATCTTATTTGTTAATTAGTATTTAATAATTGTTATTAATTTTCAATTTATAATTTTTATTGTTAGTTGGTTATGAAGTTAGTTATTTATTCTTTCATTATTAATTTCCTGATTTAAATTTTATGTTTCACTATAATTTCAAATAATGTACACACATCCTACTGGTGTGCTAAATTAATATGAATCTTTTAATTGTTTTGCCTTTTCTGTGACGTAGATTATTAGTACACATACTGATGTGTTAAATATGAATAGGAATCTTATAATATTTTAATTTGTATAGCTTTCTTGTCTATTACATAGCCTTGTTATACTTCTTATACTGATGCGTTAAATACGAATCTTTTAATTTTTATGGCCTTCTTATCCATGACATAGCCTAGTAAAATGTTTTAGGTTATAGCATAACGGTGTCACCGCAGCTAAGTCTGCCATATGCGAATTGCATGATTTTCGACCAAAATCTGATTGAGCTTTTTCATAAGAAACACATTAAAATTTTTCTATTTTGTTACCATGGTGCCAATTTGGCTGCATTGACGTTAATATGCAAGTACCAGCAGAGTTGACTAAATCTTAGTGGTTGTTAGATGTATTGCATTCCTCAAGTTGGGGAACTATCCATATTGAAAAGTCAAAATATCCATTGTGTCTTTGAAAGATCTTACTCTTGTCGCTCATTTGCCGTCGCCATTTCTGCAAAGAATAATTTTGGTCTGAATTCTGTAACAAAGATTTCTCATGAAAGAAAGCTCTTTCGTTTGAACCTTTAAGAGGTTCTCTAAAGGTTTTCAGCATCTCTAAATAGGCTTTTGTGGTATGCTATTTTCCTTGACCTATGAATTCTTTCTCCTCCTGTATAATTTTCTTTTAAATGTTTAACATTTGCCCCTATGCATCACTGACAAGTAATTGTATGGCAATCTTCATCAAAACAATCTTTTTTTAAAAAAAAATTTTATACTTTCCTTTTAATTAGGCTGCCTGTGTCAACAACAGTGATTTTAAATCTACTGTGCTCTTTCTAAAAGCTCTCTGAAATTTCAGTATCCCTGGTTTGATTTTGTTTGCTATAGGAACATGAAATTCAGTTCTTGTTGTCAGTTTTTAGTTTCTCAGAATTATCTGTGTTGAAATATCTTGTTGTAATTGTCATATTATTCTCTTGTAATCTGGCATCACTTAATTTTGTTTTCTGTATTGGCAACGCCTGGATGAGACAGTCTGTAAACAGCAATCATGTAACCTCACTTCTAAGTTATTAAAAGCTTAATTCTGCTCATTCAACTCTCATTGTCTTATTTATAGTACAATTTTAATAACTTAGAAATTGTCTTGAATCGTTTCGTTTTCAAATTTAATAATGGAACAAGTGCTGAAACCTGAAAGATTCGATATCGATCCCTCGTGTTCTAATGCGGAAACAAAATGGCGCCATTGGAAAAAAAAATTTTGAAAACTTTTTAGGAGGCATAAAAAATCCTTACAGAAGAAAATAAACTTCCTTTGCTGAGTAATTATGTAACCTCAAATGTTTACCAGTTCATTAATGATTGCACAACTTATGCTCAAGCTATTGCGATACTTGATTCACTTTTTATAAAGAAACGCAACGTTATATTCGCTAGACATTGCTTGTCGACGCGAAATCAACAAACAGAAGAAACTGTCAGTGAATATTTACAAGTTTTAAACCAATTGAGCAAAGACTGTGACTTTACTGATGTAAGGGCTGAGGAATACCGAAAGGAGTATATTAGAGATGCTTTCATACGAGGATTAAAATGTCCTCGCATTCGCCAACGACTCCTCGAAAATATATCGATGACTCTCGATCAAGCTTTTGAGCAAGCTAGAACCTTGGAATCAGCCGAAGTGCATGCAACTTCTTATATGGGAAGTTCTTTCCCAGTACAATCTGCAGCAATAAAAACGGGCGATTTTTCAGAAGAAACCTTAGAAACACCAGCGGCTTCCACCTGCTCAAGATCTCAAAAATGCTTCTTTTGTGGAAATGACTTGCACTCACGAACCAATTGTCCAGCTAGAGATGTTATCTGCAGAAAATGTGGGGAAAAGGGACATTACCAGCGAGTGTGCAAATCTAGACCTAATAGAAATTCTTCAAATGTGGTGGCTTCTTCAAACTTATTGGCAGCTATTTCGGGATCTATTCACTGTCTCCAGAAATCAATTGTGAAGGCATTGGTTAATAATATTCAGCTCAGTGCATTAATTGATACAGGGAGCTCTCTTAGTTTTTTGAACAAAAAACATGTGGTGAAATGTAAATCAAAAATTGAACCATATTTTGGAAAAGTATCCATGGCAAACTCCTCCATGGTGACTGAAACAGTGGGTGTTTGTAGAGTTAATTTAAAATTTGAAAGCTTCACTTATCAAAATGTGGAACTTTTAGTTATGAAAAATCTTTGTAGTGATGTTTTGATTGGCCATGATATTCTAAACAGACATTCATCAGTAGAAATTGGATTTGATGGTAATAGACCTCCACTAACAATTTGTTCTTTGGCTGTAGCACAAGTACCTCCTGTTTCATTATTTTCTAACTTGAATCCAGACTGTAGACCTTTGGTTACAAAGTCGAGACATCATACGAATGAAGACAATAATTTTATGGCATTGGAAGTTCAGAAACTTCTTCAGGAAGGAGTCATTGAGCCAAGTAACTCACCATGGAGGACTCAAGCCTTTGTCATTAGAGGAGAAAATCATAAGCCCAGAATGGTAGTTGACTACTCTCAAACAATTAATAAATACACGTTACTGGATGCCTACCCTTTGCCTAAAATAGAAGAGGTAATTTTGAAAATTTCAAAAAATAAGGTTTTTAGCAAAATTGATCTCCAAAGTGCCTACCATCAAATTCCTATCCAGGATAGCGAGAGACATTATACAGCTTTTGAAGCTTGTGGAAAGCTCTATCAGTTTTTACGTGTTCCTTTTGGGGTTACTAATGGAGTAGCTTGTTTCCAAAGAGTCATTGACAAAATTATTTAGGATGAAGGACTCACCCTTACATATCCATTTATTGATGATGTTACTGTGTGTGGAAAAGATCAAAAAGAACATGATGACAACTTAGAGAAGTTCCTGACTGTGGTAAAGAAGTATAATTTGACTCTAAATGAAGATAAGTGTACCTACTCAAGTAATTCTGTCCATTTGCTAGGCTACATTGTTCGGGATGGTATAATTAAACCAGATCCTCAACGACTAAAACCTTTGAGGGATATGCCTGTTCCGAAAGACTCATCTGCATTGCAACGTGCTTTAGGAATGTTTGCCCATTATTGTCGGTGGATCTGAGGGTTTTCTCAGAAAATACGTCCTCTTCTAGGAAAGAAACAGTTTCCTCTTTCTAGGGATGCTGTATTGACTTTTAATTCCCTGAAAGATGATGTGGCAAATGCTGCCTTGGCAACAATTGAAGATGACATACCATTTCGAGTGGAAACTGATTCATCCGATTTCGCAATTGGAGCTACCTTGAGTTAAGCTGGACGTCCTGTTGCCTTTTTCTCAAGAACCTTAAATACATCTGAATTGAGACATTCATCTCCAGAAAAAGAAGCATATGCCATTGTGGAATCACTTCGTCATTGGAGACACTTCTTGATGGGAAAGCATTTTGAAGTGTTCACTGATCAACAAGCAGTCGCATTTGTATTCAATCAGCGACATGGTAGTAAAATTAAAAATGAAAAGTTAATCCGTTGGAGACTTGAACTTGCTAGTTTTAAATTTGACATTATTTATCGTCCTGGAAAGCAAAACGTGATTGCTGATACATTATCCCGTATAACTGGAGCTCTAACTCCCAGAGTTGACTTAAACAATCTTCACAACTCTCTTTGTCATCCTGGAGTGACACGAATGCATCATTGGGTTCGTTGCAAAAATCTCCCTTTTTCTTTAGAGGATATAAGGAAAGTCACCAACTCCTGTCTAATATGCAACAAACTAAAGCCAAGATTTGTTAAACATGTTGGAACTCTTGTGAAAGCTACTTCCCCATTTGAAAGGTTGAATCTTGACATTAAAGGACCTTTACCTAGTGTTTCAAGAAATCACTATATTTTAACAATAGTTGATGAATTCTCTAGGTTTCCGTTTGCAATCCCTTGTAGTGACATTTCTGCGAAAACTGTAATATTGCATTTGAAGAACCTTTTTTCTATTTTTGGAATGCCATCATTTATTCATTCTGACAGAGGATCATCTTTCATGTCTAATGAATTAAAATCATTTTTAACATCTCAAGGAATTGCTACAAGTCGTACTACTCCCTATATTCCAGCAGGAAATGGACAGGTTGAACGTTATAATGGAATAATCTGGAAAACTATGCAACTTGCTTTAAGATCCAATAATATGAAAACTGAACAATGGGAATGTGTTATCCAAACAGCTCTGCATTCAATTCGCTCTTTATTGTGTACAGCAACAAATGCCACTCCTCATGAACGAATGTTTTCTCACCCTCGAAGATCCCATAACGGCTGTTCCATACCTACTTGGCTTACAAAGCCTGGTCCAGTTCTAATGAAAAATCAGGTGCGTGCTAACAAATATGAGCCAATTGTCCAAGAAGTAGAATTAATTGAAGCTAACTCTGACTATGCACATGTAAAACTTGGCGATGGAAGGGAAACAACTGTTTCTATAAGACACTTAGCTCCAAGAGGAGAAACTACCAGCTCTGAAGGCAACAAGGGTACAGAAGAAAGTGTTCAAGTTCTTCCAGATCTACAGCCAATAAACTCAGATTCAGATACCACTTTAGAAGATTCGACTGAACCGAACAAGAACACATTAGCATTGCGTATAGCTCGCCATAGGCAACCTCCTGCATACTTGAAGGACTACGTCAGAGACTGAAATATCCAGATTAAAATTAAAGGGGGGTAAAATGTCATATTATTCTCTTGTAATCTGGCATCACTTAATTTTGTTTTCTGTATTGGCAACGCCTGGATGAGACAGTCTGTAAACAGCAATCATGTAACCTCACTTCTAAGTTATTAAAAGCTTAATTCTGTTCATTCAACTCTCATTGCCTTATTTATAGTACAGTAATCTTTGCCAATATCATAAAATCAGAATCAAGTAAGTGATCAATTTAAAATGAAAAATGGTTTATCGCTATCCACTTTTATGAAATTAAAATAAATTTAAAAGGAGAATTAATAAAAAGTAAATAATTATTTACTTCACCAGTATTTTTTTAAGTGATTATATGAACCAGTAATTGTTCTAATTATCCCCATCCCTTGAATTTTTTCAATTTGACTGCATACATTAAATAATGAAGTGCTTCTCCATTTTAAAGTAATATGCATCCAGTTTTTGTAATACAGAAAAAGGTCGTTTATCCGAACATTTATTATCCAGAGCATGAAATATCCAAACCAAAGTCCGTATACATTTTCGAATTGTGCAACACTAAAGAGTTGTTTCGCTTGAGGGCCAAAAGTGACGGAAAAATCTAAGATGAGGGATATTTGGGGAATTTCAGTTGTGTGATTTGGTAAACATCTGTGCTGAATATTAGGTCAATTTGTTTAGAAGTAAAGGGGTGTATACTTGCTCTTTTCTTGTTTTGTTGATGTAGAAACCAGGATGGCATGCTATGCAGAAGACTGGATTTCAAATGCTAAATTATGACGAGATAGTGACTTCTGTGCAAGAAGATTCCGACCCTGTCGATGAAGATGAGGACAACAACAGCAACAACGAAAGTAGCAAGGGTCCATCCAATGCTGACAGGTTTCTATGTTAGAGACAACTATGAAGTGGTACGAACAATAATCAGAGTGCTGTCCAATTCAACTATTGCAGCTGAAGAGAATCAGAGACCTTGCAGCAAAAAAACGAAGGTGTACATTGGTACAGCGAAAAATAAGTAATTATTTTCTACAATCAATTTAAAATTGTGACGGTTTGCACCTATTTGGCTTTTTCTTCAAGCATGTTTCCTGCATGTGATGATTTTCAATATTAGTATAGTGTCCAGTATCATATAGTGCATGGATCTCATTCGGTTATCTGAACAATCCCGTATCCGAATGATGTCCAATCCTAATTGATTCAGATAAAAACGATGTTCTACTGTATCAGGATTATCCAAGATCATAGTGTGAAATGTTAGCTGTTTCTGTTATTTAATTTAAATTAGTTTTCCTATTGATATAAAGTAACATTTTCTTTCATTTTTATTTCAATTCTTTGCAAAGCTCATAATTCAAAGAAATAAAAATGGTAAATCTGTGCAGTGTTTAATTCTTTCGGAACTGTATCTATTGGATTCAACAATTTTAAATGTAAATGTAAACCGGCCTCCTTCGTTTAACATGGTGCTTGTAAAACAGTATTTCAATTTAAACGGTACAAAGTTTGCAATTGTAAGAACACAACTTAAAAAAATTGAATAGCATATTTGTTTAATAACAGGAATTCAAATCTGATTTTTTTATATTTTGTATACTCTGAGAAAGAAGCTGTGTGTAATTTTTGGTAATAGTGATGATGAAAAAAAAATTAATTTTGCCATCCTAATAAGCAGTTTCTATTTTATAATAATAATTTTTTGAATATATCTAATATATAAAATTCTCGTGTCACAGTGTTTGTAGCCAAACTCCTCCGAAACGACTAGACCAAACTTTATGAAATTTTGTGCGTATATTCAGTAGGTCTGAGAATAGGATGTAAACTATTTTTCTTTCCGATATTGCAATTAGTTCAGAAGATATTGATTAAAAACCTTAAAATGCCTAATTGTTTTACTCCTGAGGGTTGTTTATTTGGCTAAACTTCAATTCCGTTTCGGCCGAGCGAAGATCCCTACATTTTCCACCATTTTAAAATAGACATCCAATTTTTGCTTTTGAAATTGGACAAAAAATAAGTACAGAATCGGAAAGATCATTTATTTCGCCACAATACAGAGTAAAATTTTTTACAAAATAATGATATTTAGTAAAAAAATTTTTTACAAAATAATATATATAATGAGTGAAAATTGATGCATTTTTATGAAAATTATTTCTAAATTGTTGCGTATGAATTTATTTTCATGTTATTAAAATGATATTCTATACTAAATAACTTCAAGCCTTTTTCTTTTAGAATCAGGCATTTAAAAAATAAAATGCCCAAAACTCTTTTTTTTACGATTTTTCAAAAAATTGTCAATTTTTAACTCAACATTGAATAATTTTGTTATTAATTAAGATTATTATACGAAACTTTTGTTGCGTTTGTAGAATAATGTTATGAAACTTCTGTGCGAAGATTGAAAAAATTACTTAAAAATTACGGATTTAAAATTTGTTTTTTGTGATTTTTGTAAAATACCGTTTTTGCAAGAAATAATTAAAACAGTATTTTTTGTACATTTTTTATTTTAAAGTACTTTGTTTTTGAAATTAATGTGTGAAGTTTGAAAGCATGAACTTAAAAATTAAGCCCTAAAAAATAAAAACTTTAATAAAAAATGCGTGATTTTACTGTTAGCCAAGCCTTGGCATCGAAAAATGATTTTGCGCCAAATAGCTTTCAACTGTTTCACCTGAAACTTCACATCTAACTCAAGGGTTACAGCCAAAAGTTCTGACTTATACCTGCAAAAATCAGCAAATTTGGCAAGTAAAAAAAAAATGCGAGTGAAAAAGTTATTTTTGCTTTAATTTTTGTCATTTTTTCTTTATACAATTTTCAAAATTAAATCATTATTGATGTCAGATTAAGATGAAAGAACAAATTCAAAACATTTCTGAGATTCATTTAAAATATTTATCTGTATTAAATCAGTGATTTAAAAAATAATAAGCCAAAAACCTTTTTGAACAAATTTTAATAAAACACTCAAAATACTTAAATCAATCGTATAATAATTTCTTCTTTTATAAAGATAATTGCATGAAACTTTTTTTCCATGCGTCAAACATTTAAAAAAATCCTCATAATTTTACTTCAAAATTTAAAATAGTATTAA
The DNA here is from genome assembly GCA_019973975.1 of Trichonephila clavata. NCBI lineage: Eukaryota > Metazoa > Arthropoda > Arachnida > Araneae > Nephilidae > Trichonephila > Trichonephila clavata. The sequence continues at coordinate 22,081 of BMAO01022628.1, forward strand.
AATTTTGTAATTTGAAAAATTTCTACTTTTCTGTCTTTTTTTCACCATACAACTATTTTTAAAAAGGCTACATTTTCATTTCTGGGGACTAAAAAATTGCAACGAAAGAATTGAAAGGTGAATGAGTGATTTATAAATTTGCATTGTTCGCCTATTCAAGGGTTTTTGGCGACGGACCTCAAAATTTTCAACCATGGTCAAGTGACGAGGACGACACCTGAGCTTTCACCCATCTCTCCTAATCACCACACCAACACATGAACAAATTTAGAAAAAGGAAGTTTTAATGACATAGTTAAATCACTCACATCGCTCATACACACATGTAAGTGCTATCGCCCTGAGGGAAACAGGAAATTCCCATGGGGATTAAGTTATTCATTCGGTAAAGCCCGTGCAACGCCGGACTAAGCGGAGGGGAAAGAAACAAAGAAGTAAAAGTAATTTTCAAAAATAATATTGGAAGTGCTGATTTTGTGAAGAGAAGGGAAAATGTTAAATGAGAAAGCCATGATACGCCCTCACGGGCCATGCACTCACATCATACGTGTCACACCCACACAGAAGTTGTGGCATCAGAAATAAAAGAAGAAATTAACATAGGGATTAAGTTATACCCTCGGTAAAAGCCCGTGCAACTCCGGGCTGTGTCAGCTAGTATATATATATTTGTAATTTCTGTATTTCATTTTTGATTGAAAACTTAAAAGTTATAACTTTTTTTTCTTTCATTTGTATGTTATACTGGAACAAAATTTCAACTATCATAAAATTTTACACTTAAAACTTAAATGCGTTATAACACAGTTCATATTGCCTTGATTTATATTATAACATGCTTTTGATACATACTTTTACATATTACCCTGATGTATAATATGTACATACATAATTAATTTTAAAAAAAAATAGAATAATTTAAATAAGATGTTGTATAACATGGTGTGAATTAACTGTGTTATACTAAGCTACCTCAATATAAAGCTGATAATTGTTTCTTTTCTGCTGCATTTGTCAGTGGTCCCCAACCTTTTTTGATTGGATACCCCTTAAAATGAAAATAATTAGAGAAGCACTGTATTTTATGTACATATTAAATAGGGTGTAAATATAACTGTGTATGCATTATTATTGATATAATAAATCACTATAAATCTAGAAGTATATGCAGGTTTAAACATTGTTTTCATGCCAGTTAACCTTCACCTGTAATTTGCTTGAACTACTGGGCTGTAGAGAAGAAATATAAGCAACAACACATATCATTAAAATAAAGGATAATTATAACATCAGAATATTGGTATTAAATGTTCCAAAACTAAGATACTGATGTTAATGTCAAGTAAATTACTACAGAAAAATAAAATTAGATCTACTTACCTAATAATGTAGAAAGTATTAATTATATATAAAAGTATAGTATTTTTAAATTCATGTCGCAAAATGCACCATTAACTTTCTTCCAACTGGAGCTACACTCATGTCAATAAATTAAGGATAATTCAGAGCCACATGGAAATCGAACTCTAGACTAAAAATTCCACTTGTAGAATTATAACACACATCTTCAACAATAATTTGCAAATTACAGGAAGACACTGATAGTACATCCCAATGACGAGAGTGTAAAAGAAGTATACAAGGAATGTTGCCGAAGTCAAATTGTTCACAAGCATTTTGTAAGCCACTCAGTAATATAACCAAGTAGTAATGACACAGAGGAAGCATAAGGATGTTTTTATATTGTAAATTTAGCGGCAGCATGGAATATAGTGTACTCGGATGGAAGTATCCGATGAACTGAGAATTACACGAAGTGTCATCTCTAGGCTTTGGCAACGATTCCGAGATGACGGAAATGTCAGTAGATGTTACAATACAGATCGCCCCCGAGTTACAACACTGAATGAAGATCAATGTTTGGCAGTAACTCGAAAAAGAAGTAGACAGAGTAGATCATCCGACCTGTCTCATCAGCTATCTGCAGCCACAGGTTTCAGCTATCTGCAGTTTCAAAACAAACTTGGAACAGACGTTAGGGACATATTGGTTTATATACTTGTATACTTCTCAGATGTGTTCCACTCATGGCAGCTAACTGTTTCCAATGGTTAGCCTGGAGTAGAGAACATGCAGTGCGCGAGTGTGCGTAGACATAGTCACAGTGAGCATGTATGATGTTTTCCTTTTGGTCTAGGTTTAGCATGAAGTCTGTTTCAAGTCGGACTTTCGTATGGCGCTAAGTACCTGTCACCTCGGAAACAACATCATTAAACTGTACTGTTACAGTGGCGTAAGATTGCTCATCTAGGGTAAATTTTACTGGGCTGCATAATAGATTTAAATGTTCAAATCGGAACCATGACATGCCAAATTTATGGGGACATCATTCTGAAACAACATTTATGTTTGTTTAATAATGCCATGGGCACAGAATTTGTGTTTATGGATGACAACGCCCATCTTCACCAAGCAAACATCGTAAACGAATGCCTTCAATCTGATTTTATGACCCCAATAGAATGGCCTGCATTCTCACCTGGCTTGAATCTGGCATAGCATGTGTGGTACATGCTTTGAAAGCGTTTATTTCCCAGAGCTGGCATTATCCTTACTTTATGGACTTGAGTGTGTATTTCTGCATCAATGCATAAAAGTAAAAATTTGTAAATGAATAGAATCATTTATAACTACTGATGCTTGGGAAAAAAAAGATCAAGCAAACATTCAGAACAAGGCAGTGAGATATTTATTCTACAAATGTCTCACACTACAATTAGCACCTATATCATTAGTGCATGTTAGTGTAAGGCACACATCCAAATGTTCAGCAGTTATAGGCTGACTCTAGTTGCAGAAAGTACAGTCAGGTAAGTTGGCAATATCTATTCAGTAGAGTGGGACCTCATACACACAGTCAGGTCCTGTCAACAGTCTAAAACAAGCTAAAGCAGTTTTTCTCATTTTCAGGGACCTAAGACGGGTTCTCGTCCAAAATTACACAGTTCTTGTCCTTCAAAATCTCTGCAGGCTCCAGTTTAAGATTATATTTGAAGGTCATATTAATAAAAAGCTTCAAAAAATTAAAAGTCTAAATTTTAGTTATCTACAGTCTGATCAAGAGGGCTTCTTAGCAAGAAAATCAGCATATTTATTCCCATCAATGTCACAATGTGCCGGTACCCACTAGAAAGAAATTTTATGAGAATTTTTTTTAAGCAGTGAGATATTAAATATATTTTAAAGTATTTAACCTATTTATATAAACATGAGCTTGCTTCTTTCGTGTAACCACATGAATTGCTGCATACTACTTAGGGTACCTATACTATGCTTTAGAGACCACTGGCATAGCTAATGCTCACATTGTTTGTTTCATTAATATTGATAACATTTCTATTTTAATTTTAAAAAATTGTTATCACTGATTCTATAATTTCTAAAATATTTTGATTTTTAGGTTATTAAAGGAGTTACTTTGTCTCGAAATGCTTTGGTGATGTCATTTTAATGCATTGTTGGGTTTCTGTTGATAGTGAGTATTGAACTATAGGATTTTCTCTATTGGAATATACTGTTTGTTTTGTTCATTGTACTTGATATATTGTCATATAAAGTATAAGTTTGGTATCCTGCATCAATTCTTAATGGTTTTGTTGATTTAAAGTTTATGCATGTGCTTGTCTTTTATTATTGTTTATTTGAATGTGCCATTATGCATAAATTATTCCTCACAGAAGGAAAGTGAATCCATAAAATTTGCTATTCACTTTCTTATCCTTAATCAAAGTGATTGTTCTGTAAAAGATAATAGTACTTTTTATTTGATGCTTTTCTTAATAATTGGTTCTTGACATAAATTTATAGATTTTATTCTTTGGTTTTACTTTTTGGAAATTATGTAATAACCAATTATAATATCCATAGTTAGAAATTAATAACTCTTTATTCAGAAGCTAGGAATACTGTAAGCCAATTATTCCACACCAGTTAATTGAAAATGTTCAAGTACTGACTAATGGATGTTTGACAATCTTGCATTGTATTTTTTCTGTTTGCTTTTTGGCAAGCCAAAGAACTTTTTCATTAGTCACAGGGCTGCTAAGGGCTATTTTATTGCAACGAACAATGTTGAACAATTCTAATCATTCAGATTCAACAACAGAAAAAAGGGTGGATTTCAATGGCTTTCTTATTTTTAAAAATGTTTCACCACATTCTACAGATGCCTTTTAAACTTCTATTCTCTATTTAATAATTGTAGCTAATGTTAACATTAAAATTTTATGATGTTCTGCTAAAGAATTTTGTGGCCTAATACTGTTGTCAAATTTGGATAAAATGTTAAGGTTTTTTCTCAAAGAAAATCTTTTAATTTCTGACAATCTGCCATATTTAACAAATTTTCAGAAGCAAAAACGTGCAAATAATAAATTTTAACTTCTCAAGAAATAGAGCAAATGTTGAGAACTCTTTAAAATATCTCCTGTGCTCTGGAGTGAGATGAGATAAAGGAATTTCTTGTCTTATTTAAACTCGTGACTCATCTGCACCTGTAAAGTCTATTAATGGGCTGCACCCTTTCCCGTTGAATATGTGAAAAGGTTTTGTTCTGTTCCAGACAAGTAGGATACGTCATTTGAAACGAAATCAGATTTTGTATAATCCAACTAAGTAAGAATTTATGGATGTGGAAATAATTTAATTCAGCATTGATTTTTCATTAAGTAGGGGTTTGGTAAATCAGTGTCCAACTGTGTGTAATCATTATACAAAGTAATATCAGAGCAATGTAGTATTAGTGTGGTTATTCTATTAAGTCCCATGCTCTCTTACTGTTTTCTTGCATGCTGCTTAACCACTTTTATACAACATAAACTTATGGGCTTAGTGCTAAGATTACAAAGTTAAAACTCATTTTCAAGGTATATTACTGAACTTAAAAAAATAAGAAAAATAAAATAACTTATTATTAAGATTAATTTCTGAAAACCTAAACCCCTTAAATCTTGTAGTAAAAAAATAATGAAAAAAAATATGCAGCAATTTTAAAAGCACTAAAATTAATTTGTAAAAACGTGAATACCTAACAACCAAAAAGAACTAAAAGTAGTAGAACTTAATTCCTTATAAAAATTCAAAACAATGTAAAGAATAAATTTATTTTATTATTGTAATTTTTTTTTAATTCTGCCGTATATGGTTTTATATCTTCAGAAATAAATGCTCTTGCATTTATTTTATAATACACACACACAAATGCAAATTTATTGATACCCTTTATCAGTTTCAAAAGGTGTTTAATTTATAACTGAAGAGGGGAGAGGTTTGCAATAATTTCTAACAGTAAAAAAAAAATTTGTTTTCTGGATAATTTTTGTTCTATCTGTAAAGTGAGTTATGTCTATTCCTTTTAGGTATTTCGAACTTAATTTTAATGTATTTCCAATAAAAGTAGTGATGAAACATACTTTTCATGATTTGTAAAATAATTAAAACTATTTATAAAAATGGAAATGAGGCTATGAAAGAAAATGCAAATTTTATTAAATTTTCAGAGAATAAATTAATTAAATATCATTAAATATAGTACTATAATAAGAATAACTCTTGATGGGGAAATCATATAATTTTTTGTTATCTGTGATACATTGCAATGGTTTATTCCATTGAAAAAAAATATGAAGACAATTATTATAAAAGAAAATAGATAAATTAAAATATTTGTTAAATACTTCCATGCAGACATGTATGTGTGTATAATCAAAATTGTTAGAATTGTTGATTTTTTAAAAGTAGCATAAAATGTTAACATTCTTATGCATTGGAAATTTGCTATTTATATGAAAATTTTAAGTTTATATTTAGTGCCAAATGTTTTTGTTGCATAAAAAATTATATCCAAGTTTTTAATATCCTGAAATTTTCTGACAGGTGATGAAATGGCTCATTTTTTTCCTATACTGAGTTGAAAAATTTTGAACTCTCCGGCCTAATGAGAGTGAAGTGAACTTTTTGACAACAGCAAAAGGTACGGAAATTGCTTTTTATTTCGGTAGTAAGATACTGTGAATCATTTTATGACAGATAACTAAAACTTGTAGCTAGTGCCGAATTTTAGCCTTCAAAGGACAGATCTTGGTATTCGTATAGTTCGTTTGTTATAGCATTTTTGTTTTGCAGTTGAGCTTTTGTTTAAATGAAATATTTATTTATAGAACAAAGATTATTTCCAGGGAAGTTTATTATGCTTAAAAAAGAAACTGGAAATTAAGTATTCTATATTTCAGTAAAGGTTGAAACAATATTGTTTCTGATGTTTTAATTTAGGGTGAGTAAAAATTATTCGACTTTTAAATTGAAAATCAGTTATGCATCTTCCATGTCTTAGATATTAAATTATTTTTCTGATAAGAACAATCAATGAATCCGTATGTATTAACATAAGTTCTCATTTTGTGGGAGGCAAATTTTTGTAAAGGAATTATCTACTGGAAAATTTCAATGTGGTGTATTTAGTTTAATCATTCCAGGTAGAAATTCTGTAGTTGCTAAATGTCACTTGTTATATTTTGGAAGTAAAGGTATTTTTTTAAAATAACTAATAATTCTAAGTTACTAGTGACTACAGAATTCATGTGTTGCCATTTGTTTTAGTTGTTATATAAAGTCACATTGCTTATAGCTTTCAAAGTATGAAGTTAAATCAATGGATAGATTTTTGGAGAATTCAGCGGCATTTGTTTTGACTCTACCCTAAATTGTCGATAGCTTAAAATTACTCATGACTCAAAGTACTACACAGTCTCTTGTCGACTAATTATATATTTATTTTTCATAACTTCCTTTTATGTACACATCTAGATTGTTGGGCTTGCGCAAACATTCTGCCCAGCATGCAATGTTACAGCATTCAATAAGTTTCATGGTTTTTACAATATTTTTATATTAAAAAATGAACCCTATTAAAATAATTATTAATCAGAAATAATTCACTAAAATACACACAATACTAAAAAGTTTAGTTACAACAACCTAAAATTAAATAAAATCTTATAATGCAAGCAAAAAAACACACACAAAAAATCATTCTCTCATGGACAAGATACAAATTTTAGAAATAAGTCTTTTGATTAAACCATGTTGAGTCTTGATCTAGACCTTTTATGCTCAAACCCTAATTCTGTTATCCTTTTTAGGAAATACTTTGATCAATCTGCCCATTAGCCATTCTTTGACTGCTCTTTGATAAGGAGTAAATCACCCACACACACTCTAGCATTGTCTTTTTTAAATTTCACTTAGATCTCTGTCTTAAATTAAGTAATTATTACTCCATCTTTTCCATATAGACTGCACAATTTTTGTTAATTTCTTGCATATGTTTAATCTATTGGTTTCTATGTGTATTATATTTGGTTCACTAATGGAAATAATTGGTCTTCCAATTAAAAAGTGTGCCAGGGTCAAAACTGACAAATCATCTATGTCTGTTGACAAAGAGGTAAGAGGAGGGGAATTCAAAATTCCCTCAATTTGAGTCATAATGGTTATAAACTCCTCATAAGTAAACCTAGAATTGTCTGCCTCACGTTTAAAATGGAATTTAAGCGACTTTACACCAGTTTCCCATAAGCCGCCAAAATTTGGTGCTCTGGGAAGGAGAAATTTCCAATTTATATTTTCATTTGCTAAGAAACGAGCCAATTCAGAATCGGGATTTATCACCAAATTATACAATCTCTTAAGCTCGGCCATAGCTCCTATAAATGTTTTACCATTATCAGAAAATATAAGAGAGGGTCTTCTAGCTGTAAATCTCTTTAAAGAGACAATAAATGCCTGAGTTGTTAAATCTGACACTAATTCAAAATGTACAGCTTTAGTGACAAAACACACCAAATATAAACTACATTACGTTGTCTTATATAAACTACATTTCTTTGTTTGTTGCTCTTGATCCAAAAGGGTTCAATAAAGTCAACACCTCTACAGCCAAGAGGAAAATTTTCCCTAACTCTTTTCTTTAGGCAAATTGCCCATTATTTGTTCACAAGGTATAGGCTTCACTTTAAAACATACACGACAATCATATATTATTTTCCTACATGTGTTACATCCTCTAAAAAGCCAAAATCTCTGTCTCACTTGATATAGTAAGGTCTGTGGAACTAGATTAAAATATTTTAAGTGAAAATATTCTATTAAATTTGTTAGCTTATTGTTGCAAGGTGATATTATAGGAAATCTGCATTCAAAGTTCAAATTCCTATTAAAAAGTCTACCACCAACTCTCAAAACACCATTTTGATCTAAGAAAGGATTTAAACTTTTTATTAGACTTTCTGCAGACACTCTATTATTTTCTTTCAAACTCTATATTTCTTTTAAACTCCTGTAGTTGCACAATCTTGATTAAGACTAGCTCAGCTCGGTTGATCTCCTGGACATCTAAAGGTCCTCTCCTTTTTTCTCCTCTACAATTTTCAATGAACCTAAAAATAAAACTTAACAGTTGAATTATTTTAGTGTACTTATTACTTATATTTAACAGGTCTTATAAAGGTTGAATTTGTTGCATTTAAATTAACACAGCATGTTGCGTTACTTTTTAATTCACAGTTAAATTCATCATTATCAGTCACTGATGAAACAATATCCTTTTTCGGGTAATTTTTTGTTGCTAAAAACGTTGGTCCATTCCACCACAAAGTGTTATTGGGCAGACTTGACGAGTTGAGACCTCTGGATACAAGGTCAGCTGGTTTCTGTTCCAAAGGAACATGATGCCACTGCTCTGCATTAGTCAGATGCTGGATTGGGGAAACTCAATTTGGCACAGTTTTAAGCAGTCTAGTCTCTTTTTGGATCCACGCTAAAACAATAGTCAAGTCGCTTCACAAGTACATGGGAGGTGCATTCATTTGTAAGGCAGTCTTATTTCTTTTCATTGGCTTTGTTAGAAGAACGGCAGCACACAGCTCTAGCGGCGGAATTGTGACACTCTTCACAGGTGCTACTCTTCTTTTACTTGTAACAAGCTTCACCTTTATTGCACCATTTGGCGATTGAGAATGGTAATATATCACTGCTCCATAACATTTCTCTGAATTATCAGCAAATTATCATCTGAATTATCATTCTTGTCGCTTGAGGATGCACAATACATCTACCAATGCAGATACTGCTTATACTGTTGAAGTCCTGAAGGAACCGATGCCACTCTTTGGCTCTCTCAGAAGGCAACTCGTCAATTTTAAGACTCCAAAGACTGCATGAAAATCTTGGCCCTTGCGAATACCAGACCCAATAGTCCTAATGAATCGAAAAGCCTAGCTACTGTTGAAAGAAAACATCTCTTGGTGTAGGAGTCCTTTAAATCGACTCCGATTTTGAAAATAAAACAGTTCTCTTGTGACTTTTAAGGCACTCCCATTGTCTTGGTCTCTATGGTATTCTCGAACTCATAATCTCCGATGATGTTTGAAGCCAGTTCAGGATGGTTACTACCCCACTTGTGCAATTGCATTCCTCCTTTTTCCAAAGTGCCGGAAAGATTCTTCAAGGCCTTGGCTTACATTAAAGATGATGCTCCAGAAAGAAAGTCGTCCATATAAAAATTTTCTCTAAGAACAGGTGCAGCCAAAGGATATCTCTTCTCTTCATCTCTTGATAACTGCAGCAAAGTTTTTGTTGATAAAAAGGGAGCGCTTGCAGAGCCATGTGTCACGGTTTTCATCTCAAAGATTTTCACTGGATCATCTGGACTTTCCATCCACAAAATTCTGATTTTGAATCAGTCCTCCATTATATTGGATTGAATTCAGCGATAACCCATTACTTTTTGGATTGGAAGCTTTAAAGAACCACCCTGAACTTGGTTGTGCTCTTTTCTGGCCGAAGAATGCCATGGTGTGGCATAAAATAGACGATCTCCGAGTTGTCATTTTCTGAGGCAACCTCTTTCATGTGACTAAGTTGTAAAAACTCGTGTGTGTAAAGTCTATACAACTTTAGGTATTGAGAATCTCTGATTAATCGAGTCCACAGCGCATTCAGTCATTTTAGAGCGATGTCCCTTGGCTCACCTAAACAATTTGGTTCGATTTTAAGGGGCATTTTAACCACATAAGACCCTCAACATCTCTAGAATGCATTTTTAGTAAATGATCCTTATAGAAAACGACTTCTTTATTTTTAGTTCGCTCTACCTCAATGTTTTCCGATTCCCAAAACATTTTTAAAGTCTGATTTGAATCTCGTTTAATTAATCCACAATGAACCCATTTCAGTATCCAAAAAACTATTGCTCCCTGTAGCCACGAACCCAAACACAGTATTTTACAAGCTTTTATTTAACTATTACAATATATGTATGTAATTTGTTCGGGTGGAATCTTGCAACTCAATTTTGATGCTGATATCTTCAACCCATTGAGCTGAAATTTTGTATACACGTTTAGTTTGGATGTCAATGCATGTTTTGACCATTTATATTCCAATATTGCAATTAATTAAAAATGTTAAAAAACTAGTTTTAGGTGCCAACTTCGATATGTCTGCATTGTTGTAATAATGTTATTGTTACAACAATGACAAAAGTTGGCGTTGAAAATTGGTTTTCAACCAAACTGGAATTTCATAATCTTGCACTATTGACTGTATTAATTAACTTTGTCTAAAAAATGATTACATTTCTACAACGTAAAAATAATCTAATTTCTACAACGTATGCTATTTTTTTACAAATTTCTTACTATTTTCTTGGATTTAAATTCAAAACAATAAAAGAGTAGAGCTATTTTTTCAAGTAGGTTGGTACATTGTATACCTTTCTCAACGCTGCCAAGTTAAACTGAGATGGAGTATTGTAGAAATTCTTTAAAAAATTTATCTAACTTTAATCTATGAAACTCAGACAAAAAATAATTACAGAAACAGAAAGATCATTTATTTTGTCCCGATACGGTATAATGTTTTTTACAAAATAATAATATTTGTATTTCTTACGATTTTGTTTAAATTAGTCAAAATAGATGCGTTTTTAAGAAAATAATGTCTAAATTGTTGTGCATGAACTTTTTTGTTTAAATGAATTGACATTCCGTATTAAAACAGCTCCTGCTTTGCTCATTTAAAATCAGTCATTTAAAAAATAAAATGCCAAAAACTTTTTTTTACGATTTTTCAAAAAATACTCAAAATTTTAATTTAACATTTAATAACTTCGTCATTTATGAAGATAATCTCATAAAACTTTTTTTTTCGTGTGTAGAACAATATTACCCAAGATCTGTACGAAGATTGAAAAAAATTGCTTAAAAATTACGGATTTAAGAAAAAAATTGTGTTTTTCGTGTAGTACCCTTTTTGCGAGAATTCATTTAGCTAGACTGTTCGAAAATAACCGGCAAACACCTAGCAACAGTGTTGCGTTAAATGAGATGAACAGACTAAGAAACCTGTCCAGTGATAACTAAAAAGTAAAAAATAAATTAAAAGTAAAAACTTTTTTTTAAAAAAAGCTTTCATTTAAGCACGTTAAAAAGAATAAAATAAACTTTTTCTTTAAAACTTTCTTTACTATCATCTTATAACGTCATTACACAATTTATATGATATAAAAGCTTGTCGCGAGATTTACCTCTGCAGATAAACAAGTAAATTAAATAACTGATTGATTTTAATTTTTAAGAATTTCAAACTAAGTAAATACGAGTACTTAAATCTCACGACGAGAATCATCGCTGCTAAATCTGCTAAATTAATATTTTCAGGAATTAATCTTTTCACATTTAGATTTTTAACTGGAGTTAAATCAGTAATTCTATCTTCTAACATTTTTATTCCCTTTTTGTAACTTTCAGTTGTTACACAATTTTTAACACATATGGACAAGTCATTTAAATACATTAACAGAATATTTACTTTTTCTTTTCTTAATCCCTATTTTTCTACGAATTTATTAGTTATAAGATGCATCATAGAACAGACATGAAGCAAAGCTCTTTTCCCCCCTCTTTTCTCCAAATGAATCTCGAACAAAACACTTAACAGAACTTAGAAACACACTTGGACTTTTCCTATTTCCCCCGTTGTTTATTGCAAAGACAGCATTACTATCTTTCACCAAAACCTCATGGAATGCGCATAAAAATCATGGAAACAGAACCTCAAAATCATCGAAACGCGCAAAACCTCATGGAACCTATGGAACGCGCATAAAATTTTTATTTCAGTGTTTGAATCTATATTATTGTTCTGTTTTTATTAATACTTGAAGTCACATTCGATTTTAACTCATGGTTATGTAACAATTAGCCAGCTGTTTTGTGTCAATGGAGTCAAACTGTACTTCCATTATACACTAATTTAACAGCCTTATATGCCATTCAAAATTTTTTTGAAGTGCTGAGATCTACGTAGGAACATGCATTTGTAATATGTCGAGTATGAATATTGTAATAATCCTTTGTTTCCCACCAAATTTTCCTCTTACCTCATTTAGTATCTATCCAAAAACGTACATCAGGTGGAGAAAAGTCTTTTAGATGGTCTCCTTTATATGTTTCTAAGAACAAAAGTAAATAATTTTTAAACATTATTTTCATGGTATATATAACACTTTTGAATATTGTGTAATTATTACATCTCTAATCTGTATGTTTTGATGTAACCATATCAAGTTCAAAGTAGTAATTTGTTGGCAATAGACTCTCGCGAAATAATGAAATTATAACAAAATATTATCACATTTATATAGAAAAAATGTCATAATTGCATTAATCTAAAGTATAGTACATTTTTTATTGCTGTTATAAAATTCAGGTAATTTTTTTACAAACATACAGATATAGAATTTCAGCTAACTACACAGTTAAATTTTCTTTAGTCTTCAGATTCCCCATTTTATTTAAAAAATCTTGGTATTCTCATTTATTTGAAATTTTTCACTGATAATTCTTTTTTTGTTGTTGTTCTTGAAAAATTCAGTTTTAAAATCGTCAGACAGATTTCATTGTCCGTTGCACAATTCAAATAATCCTTGCCTTCAATTCTGTAATAAAGGTTTCAGATGATTTTTGATTTTCAAATGTACAACTCCAATTAATATTTTTAAATTGTATCATAGCTTCTTCAAATAAATTTTAGCTTTGAAGTATATTAAAACATTTAATCTTGGCAGACATCTGATACCTGTATTTAACAAGTCAAGTAACTTTTAGTTTAAAATAATGTGTTGTATGAAGATATGTTTAAACAGTTTTTGAAACCTTGCCCCTTCAAAATCTTCACTGAATTTATTATTTTTAAAGACATCTGTCCATTTTATATTCATTTATATGTAAAGTTAATTTGTAAATATTTTTTAATTTGAATATTTGGAAATTAATGCAGCATTACCATGTAATTCAAATAGGGAAATTGACTAATTTTTTATTTGTGTCACCAGAATAAATGCATCTTTTATTAAGATCAATTTCTGATACAGATTTTTAATTGCTTTCGTATTCCATTTTTAAATGAATAATAATTTTCACATATATATCTTTAGTGAGCTGCATTTGAGGAATTATGAACTTCGAAGTCAATGGATTAAGATCCAGAGAATTATCTTTTTGATTATAAGTATAATTTCTTCTTGTATGATTAAAAAAGTGGCATGGAAGCTATCTGTATTTTAAAAATAGTTAGGTTTCTTTTATCATGTGTATTTCTTATGCACATAATGCTTATAGAAAACATCACTTCTAATTTGAATACAACTGATGTTTTTAAAATATGGATTCCTTCAACATCATTTAATACCTTCTTTTAAAATTAGTGCATTCTTTTCAAAAGTCTCTTTTTTAATATCATTCATACAATAAGATCTTTTATATTTCCTGTATCTTTACCTCTAGCATAAAAATCTTCATGTATGCAATAGTTAATATTAATTTTTACTTTTTGGAATTGAACCATTTTATTTCATGATCTTTTTTTCTAAAATCAAATTGTAAGAATTGTGTCATGCATTTTGAGGATCAATGGGGGCTTTTGAATTTTTTAATTCTTTTTTTCCCTTTTGCCAAAATTATCTAAATTTAAAACCACTTCTTAATGAAACATGAGGTCTCATTTTTATCGAATTAAAAAAAATTCTTTAAGAATACCAAATTATGTTTATAATTAAAATGCACTTTAATTATTCCATGCTCCTACTCTAGAATGACATTTTAACAGCCAACTTTATGTCAAAAGATGTAGTTAAGATAAAATTATGCTTTCTGTTATAAGTCACTTAATTTGTATTCGCACAAGACACAATAATTCAATTGTATTGTAAAGTTTATATTGCTTTAACGTAGTAAGATAGTTCAAAATTGCATGAAATCTACAAATTTATATGTATGTTTTAGAAATTAATTCACTTTTAAAAATATATGCAATATGCCAAAATTGTCTGTTTTAAAATGAAATTATATACCTGCACTTTTGATTGTAACTTAAATGTTTACTGCAAAAAATATCGCATTGAAAAAAATTTAATATAATTGTGAAATATTAGTATAGATTTTTATCAAAAAGCATAATTGAGAAGCTGATTCGATTTATTTTTTGATGAATAAAAATTTGCAAGAATACTATTTCCAATTACCATTTCATGTTCAAATTTTAGAATATAAAAGATAAAAATATTTTCTATGAGGTACCAGACAAAACAATGTATAGCAAAGCAAAATTAGATGTAATGACAGTCCTTTTATGTGCAACATGCTGTTTTTCTGTTCAGCAATATAAAAAGAAATGAAACTCATTCCTGGGTTAAAGTATCTTTTAGCCAGGACTTAGATCATAGATGCACAACCTTTTTAGGATGAGGGGCCAAAAAATTTAATAGGATCATATCGAGGGCCAAAGTATCATGCGATAGCAAATATGTTATAAACGTGAAAACACTGTTTTATGATAATACGCATTTATCACAATAATTTGCTTATTTTCCTCATGCACGCATTATACAGTTGATAAATGGATGAAACACAGACTTTCAGAATGATTAAAATACTTTAACTCAAAAAATCCTCAAAAGAATATTCCTGCTTAAAGGTGGCAAACTAACACAATTTAATTTTTTTTTTAAAAATTAGCACTTAAAATTTGTAAAACTTAATGAAATGTATGGGACTGAATATTTGCAATTGATTATACATCAGGCTTAAGACTTGTTGGGGCAATAAGTAAAACAGATGTAAAGTTCTCACCTGCTACTCTATTTATTTTTGATTTGTTTAAATTCATGAGTGAGACAAACGCAAATGCCCCAAAGAAAATGGCACATGCAGCTACATTTTGCTTTAAGCACGAAAAATTATTTGGCAAATTTTTATAAAATTCTAATATTGATTTTTCTTTTAATTGATTTTTGATAAGATCAAAATTCTGTAAATCAATTAAGGTTTACTGCATACTCACATCTACTATATTTATATCAACAGAAAATGGAGAAGAAAAGACATAAGTTTTTGTTTGGCACTTTTTTAAATCTAAAAATCGATCATCAAATGCATTGCGCAAGATTTGAATTTGTTCTTCATGTGTAGAAATTTTTCATGCATTTCTTGGTAGTAGGGAAAGTGTGCAAAATTTTTAGCTTTCAGCTGGTTTTGAAATAAACATAATTTTTGTTTAAATGCCTTTACGTTATTTATCAATTGAAAAATTAATTGATTTCCATGTAGCTTTGTGTTTCAGTCATTCAAACGGCCTGTTATGTCTGTGAGAAAAGCCAAATCTCACTGGAAACTTGCCTTTTTTTAACCTTCTAGTATTTCTACCACAGTCACTTAGAAATCATCAGTTCTACACCACAATGGGCAAGGCGCTCTTTTAGCAGCTTAACCATTCCATTTTCCGTGCCAATAATTTATTTTGCTCTATCTGTGGTAATGCTACTACAATTGTTTATGTTTAAGGAAGCTGCATCGCACAGATGTATCAAACTGGAAAGAAGTTCACATCCAGTTGTTTGCCTCTTCATGGGAAACATTCCAAGAAATTCTTCCGTAACACAAAAAAAATTTTATCAATTCCACGAACAAACACACGCAATTGGTTAACTGATGTTTGATCTATAGATTCATCAAAAGCTAAAGAAAAATATTCAAAGTTTGAAGCAGCTGATTTTATATGATTATCAATGTCCTCATTCAACTGTTGAATTCTTTGAATAGTCGTTCTATTTAAGCTTAGATTTTAAAATTTCCTTTTTGCTTCAGGACAAAGTTTTTCAGATGCAATTAACAAACACATTTTAACAAAATTAACATCTGTGAATGGCCGACCTTCTTCAGCGATAATTTCAGCGACACCTAAGCTCACTTCCATATATAAATTCAAGTTAATTGTACATTTTTGAAAAATAATTGCTTGGCTACTAAAAGTTTTTTAGTTCGATTTTTTGTGATTGTTCATATTCTTTCATAGATGCAAAATGTTTTTGTTTTGTTTCATAATGCTGCTTTACGTTATACTCTTTTGCCACAGAAATCTTGAAACTACAAAGCATGTGACAGTATCATTGGGAAAAAAAACAGTATTTATCTGTCCATGCATCTTGAAATTTCCGATTTTGAAAATCACCTTTTTTTTCTCTCATTACCTAACATATTTTATATGGCTTTATAAATAAATGATAAAAGACTAAAAATGCGAAATCAAAAAAGAATATCAGATCCATTCTGCGACAGCGATTTCAACATTCCCGATCTACCAGCAAAACCACGGGGTTGCTTAAAAGAATGATCGTTGCAGCTAAGTAGAAGTTAAAGTTATTATTGGTAACCCGCACCATGAAGAAAAATGTGAGTTCGATAGGTTCTTTTAATTGGCTCAGCATAATTTCGAATCGAGACTGTTCCGGTACGCGTGCGTGTATACGCATTTGTTCTTTGACCTTCTCTGCATCCAGACCATGCGATGGAAGAAATAACGGCTTCCGATGATCACGTCCGCGAGCTTCTGCTATACGAAAACTCGTACTCGCAGATAGCCACGAAGGAAACATATTGAAAAGACACGTAATAAATTTTTTAAAAAAACTTCATGAACAACTGTAAAATAAGTATTTGCTGTAATACTGTTTTCGTATACGATTTTTCCCTGTTTAATTAACAAAGGTCAATTTCATTTCATATTACTCTTCCTTTTATAAGACATTCACGGGGCAACTTTAAAAGCTTCAGGAGCCGAAATTGGCCCGCGGGCCATAGGTTGTGCATCCCTGACTTAGATAAATCAATTTCAGCTAAAAATCACATGTTTGCTGGATGAGATTCATTAACAGGTTACACAGGCGTGCAAAACTGAAGTTTTTGCAAAATACAAAAAAAAGTTTTTGGTGATTTTTATGTAATTTGATATGTTTGTTTTAAAAATGGTCATTTTTTTTTGATGCCGGTGATTTTTTGAAAACTTGATATCAATATTTTTGCTAAAATCTTATTTGAAAAGGAATTATCTCAAAATTTATCATGTACTATTTAGCAACAGTCATTTTTATTCAGTTAAATCTATGTAAATATAGGTTCTTGATAAAACATTTTGATTTTTCAAAAAATTGATGAAAACCGCTTTTGCCAGATCTCACGAATTGCCTTTGGTTGAGAGAAAAACCAGAGGTTCCTGTGAGGTTTAAACTTTTTACATCCAATTATGGTACAATTTCTAGAAAAAAATTACTAGTATACTACTTTAATTTGTTTTTTTAAGGTTACTTACATAAAATAAACGATTTACCAAGAGAAGCAAATTTTATGCCCAAGTCCATGAAAGTTAGAAACAAATTTCAAGCTCCATTAAAAGCTGAATAAAGTTTATATTTAAATATGTACTCTCTCTCTTTCTTTTTTTTTTTTAAAGAAACTTTGACATTTTTTGTTTGTGTTCAATCTCAGGCCCATCTTGTGTTAATATCCAATAGTAATCAGCGAGCATGTTTTTATCCCATCGTCCTAGATACTTGCACTCCATATCTTTGACGATGAAACCTTTTTATAACCCTGTTCTTTATTAATTTATTCTAGATTTTCGGGAGAAAAGTCCGCATATTAGCAAAGGAATTGTATTTTGACCCAAGCTTCTTTGTTGTCATGTGGTTGTTTCAAATTCTGTATCCCTCATAAGCTTGCTGATATTTGAACCAACAAAGGTTCCCTCTTTCTCAACTTGATTTCAGATAAACCTGGCATGTTTTTTGCAATGGTATTTGAAACAATCACAATCTTTTGGATTATCCGTGTCAAAATGCTTACGCCTAATTTTATGTGCATTCTTTGGCTAAACTAAGCTTTTCAAAATCACGCTCTTGGTACCTGGCTTGTCTTTTCAGCCATTCTGTTTTAACAATGTTGAGTCTTATCATGGCTGTCTCACTCACAAATCAAGCCTGAGAACGTTGTGTATCGACCTTGTTGACCAAGAAGCATGGGGATTTCCAAAGCACTGCAGATGGTCTAACTGTGGTGGGCATCTTTTATTTTGTTGAGTATGATAGTCAGACTTTCATAGTTTTTCTTTAAATGCACCAATTGTCCAACTGGTACAGATGCATACTGGCCTAAGTGATGAAAAAAGACAGCTTTAAAGATCCTTTACAATGAATCTATAAACAAGCTTCATTTATTTTTATTATGGGTGATATTAAATTTGCTCATCAATCTGAGAACATCTGAACAATAGAACATGTAATCATTTTCCTCCAAGTACTTAGCAAATTCTTTTCCTCAACTCATGTACCAATAAAAAGAGGTTCCTTTTGCCAATAAGTTTGTCTTTCAATCTGGATCTGTCTTTTCTATAGGCACAGATATGTAGTTAGATTGTTTAATTCAACCAAAGAGAATAGCTGATGTGAATCTGCTGCAAAGGGCTTATATTCTGTATCAGAGTTTTGAACTTGTGGTGAAACTATTTGGAGAGAGATTGCAATGGGAAGGTGTTACAGAGCGGCATTCTGTATGTTTAGACAAGGTAGAATGAAGGTTAGTCGTGGAGGGAAGAAATTCAACACTGAGAATAGCTTTTGATAAATACTCATAAAAATTAGAGTAAAATTGAATTTTTCAAGAAGACTTACTACCTTGAAAGAAATTTTTCATTATAAAATTTTAAATCATCTCCAAAAACTACAAAAAATTGAGCTAGTACTTTCCTTGTATTTTTTTTAATCGCAGGCCTGTGTAATTTGTGTATAAAAACTGAAATAAAAGGAATTGAGTAAAAACTTAGTGTAAAGAATAATTGAAATATTACTGCAGATGGCCATCAGTTATGGAATGCCGGATGCTCAAGATCAAACCAAATATGGTGGATTCGGAGTTGGGTTCAATGAAGTCTCTGTATTTATTGTATTTATTATTTTAGGTAAGTACACACTGAAAACAAATAATGAAAATTCAGGACAAATTACATGGACAGTTTTTATATCAACTACAATTATTCTTCACCTGGCCCATTCAGAAGTTGCTAGACAGTGCTTCTGCCACTTGGGACATTCAGAATTGAGTTATAAAAGCAAGCTGTTAATTTTATTCATTTTTACCTGCTATTCATCTTAAAATATTTGAATATATGCTTCCATCTCCTTACAATCTAAATTGATATGTCCCAATTGTCCCTTACTAATAATTAAGATAATCAGAAACTTTTGCATCGACAGCACTACTTTTAGAATTATTATACAGCTGAACAATTTGCAAGAATTAATGTTAATACATGCAGCACGAATTCAGTTTATATTTACATTTTCCAGTCTAAATTACCATTAAACTACCCAGTAATATCATGAAAATAATTTTAGTATTACATAGTGGTGGCCAAAATTGTGTACACTTTTTAAAATTGTTGTTTTTTCAGTTTGCATGATTATAGAAAATACTATGTTGCACAAAATGCAGAGTCTTTTATATCATTTTAAAGAAAATTTAATACTAAATTCAATACAAAAAACAAAATTCAAAATTTTGTAACTCAAAAAAGGTTATGCTGTAATAACTACTGATATGCATTAGATACTGATAAGTGCTTAGTGGAATAGCCTTAATTTGTTTTATTACATCTTAACATCAATGTTTTATTGAGCTGAAAACAGTTCTTCCTTCATTATTACATGATGCAAGGAAACAATTATATCATCAATTAGTTCCTTTTTATTTAATGGGTACCTCGTTCGGACAAGAGTTTTCAAACTGTACCATAAGTTTTCGATTGGATTAAGATCAGGACTGTTTCCTGGCCAAGACAACAACTCAATGATCTTAGAATGATTCCAGTCTTTCGATTACTTTATTGTGCAGCAATGAGCAGTATCTTCCTGAGAAATAAATATAGCATTATTGATAAATAGATCCCTGATAGAAGGTAGGTTTCTAGAATGGTGTCAATGTATTTTCTGACATTCAGTGCCCCATCGATGATGTGAAGGCGACCAATACCATCTGCTGATGTGCACAACAAAATTCTAAATCTATGTCACTATTTCACAGTTGTATGGATGCAGTCAGGATGTAGCATTTTTCCTGTTCTATGTCTTACATATTTTGGGCAATTACTACCGATTTGTTTCATCCCTCCATATAACTTGTGATCAATAATCATTTGTCCAATTAATGTGTTCATTTGACCACTGTGATCCTTTTAAGCACTGCTGTAAATTGGTATAAGGCTATTTTCATTGAATTCTACCTCTTAGTCTAACATCTGCTATTCTTCTGATTGTTAATGAACTGACAAATACCAACATCATTCAGATAACTTCTGATAATTGTTGATTGCATAATTTTATCTTGGAGACATGCTATTTTTTTGTGTCATAAACAGATGTGGAGCACCATTTTCCGCCTTTTCCTGATTTGCTTTATTTGTCTCTTGACATCTTAAAGAGTCTCTAGATGCAATCACTGAACTACCCACCTGTCTTGCAATTTTAACATTGGAAAGACCACTTTCTCATCACACATCTCCTTCTAGGAGTCCAATCTGCTGTCATAGCTTCTGGACTTAATATCATTCTGGTTAGGAAGCAGTTCTGATCTCAATCCTACCGAAAACTTGTGGCTCAGTTTGAAAACTTGTCCTGAATGAGGTACAAATGAAATAAAAAAGAACTCATTAATGATATAATTGTTTCTTGGCATTATATAATAATGAAGGAAGAGCTTAAAACTATTTTCAGCTCAATGAAACATCGATTTGAAACTGTAATAAAAAATAAAGGCTACCCAACTAAGCAAGGATAACTGAATGCTGTCATTAGTATCTAATGTATATTGATAGTTATTACAGCATAACTTTTTTTAGGGGTTGCAAATATTTTAATTTTGTTTTGACAGGAATGCGTCTCTAATATTGCTTCCATAGTGGGAGGCAATTCAAAAAGACGAATTACAAAATCGGGAGATACAGTTTGGTGTTGCAGCTACATATCTATCATCAAAATTCAATTACACCACTTGATAGCTAAAGCATCAAAAAATTCATAACACTAAGTAAGGACTGACGCATCGTGTGTGGTGGTTTGGGAAGCACCATCATTTTGCTGCATTTCGACATCTTCATTTAGTATAACTTTTGACTTGGAGAAGCTACGATGTTCCTTTTAGTTTCAATTGCCAGCTCTCATCAAAATCTATCAATTGTATGTAAAACATTAATGTAAAATAGTGGCAGTGAATATAATAAGGGGTTAAAATAAAAAAAATTATCAAAAATATGTAATGTCAGCCTGTATGCATCAAAAAGCGAAATCCAAGTACATAGATCCTGTACGTCTGGAAAAGGCTTCTCAAGAGCAATCCAATGGTACCAATAAAACACCATATGACCGTGTTGATCAGTGCTGGAAACATAAAAGAATTGTCGTAGTCTCTCACTACCCCTATGATTATTAACTCCCCTTTGCATATTATCTAAATCCAGGTATGTTGGATTCATAATTAACGACTACTTAATTAATAAACCAATATTATTTATTAATCTTTCTTATCAGAGAAATACACAAATATTAATCAAACTTTAAGAACAACAAATTACAGTGGAGTGCGATAAGAATTCAATTATGAACGACGGAACACTAACTGAAACTACGGAGAATAACGCATACAATCGAACTACGCATTTATATCTAATTTATGAAAATAACAGACCTGATATCTTTTTAAGATAGGATTCTTTAATACTTGATGGATCTAAAGAGCGGCTTCAATCCTTGATATCTTCAGTTCCGTCCGAACCGAATTAATGAACCTATTTCAATAATCTTCCTCCGGCGAACAAACTTCCACTAGTTAAACTAATCTCTCAGAATCACCTTCTTAATCAACCTCGTAGTTATCTCCTCTATCAAACCACGTAGTCATCCTCATCTCTTCATTTCATTTCTCCCTTTTATATCTTTTTCGAACTCGCTAAACCCGAAACTATCTTGTTTGCATAAGTCACACTTTTGGCTCTCGGCGGGGATTGGTTAAAATAAATAAAGTCTTTAAAGATGTGAGAGAAGGTTAGTGAAATGCGTAAGCACCCGTCACAACCCCCCTCTGAGAAAAAAAGCGTGACTTATTGAAGGTCTAAACGACCTGCAAGAACTCGCTTAATTTACCTAACATCTGAAAAACACTGAACCTGCACAAAATTTTAACTACTCTAGAATGCCTAAAAATACTGAACTTGTAGAAAGTTAACTCACGAACTTTATAATGCCTGAAAACACTGGATTTGCCGAAAATTTTAACTCTCTAAGTTAGAAACTTTAATTAAACTAGCACACAGAAATGACTACTCAAAAGGGGTACTCCACTCTAATTTATTGCTCTTGTACAAACATACAATCCCTACAGTGCATCCCATTCGGGCGAAGATCAGGGGAAAACCTTTCCAGGAAAAAACCCTGATCCTGCACTTTACTTAAGTGCTAATAAATATAAAATTTTACATTAATATCTTCTCACGACATCATTTTCATTGCATCACTATGTTCAGGGACTGCTGCCCTGAAAGGAAACCTTGTCAATTTTTTCTAAAACATGACATTAAATGCACAGAACTTTTATACAACTTCCTTATTGACATAAAATATGGCATACATTATATTATATATATATAGTTTCATAACAAAATAACCTTCATCTGGTTTCATTTTCAAAAAATTCCCAATCAATCGCGCTGCGCTGTTAATGTTTTTTGTTAGTAATCCTAATTACG
This sequence comes from Trichonephila clavata, assembly GCA_019973975.1. Lineage (NCBI taxonomy): Eukaryota > Metazoa > Arthropoda > Arachnida > Araneae > Nephilidae > Trichonephila > Trichonephila clavata. Next base: position 45,325 of record BMAO01022628.1, read on the forward strand.
CCGCGCCCAGAAACCAGACATTACTTATACATCTTAATAATTACACACAAAAATATGTACATTTTTTACATAGAATATATTACAACAAACAATACAAGTAATCTCACATATAAAGCCTCGTCTTTAATGTGTAGCAAAACAATTGCAATTCAACAAATGTTTTTCCACAATTTGGAAAAAAATTAAATACAAAAGTTTTTTCAACCGATATGAAAATACACACAACGCAGCAACTTTTGTAGGTTAATTTTACAAAAAAAATAGACTAGCCCACATGGAAAATACTCCGAACTGTCTGTCAGAGGAAAAATAAACAAATTAGAATTATACAACCTGGCTAGTCTTTAGATCCAATCTGCATAGGCTTTGTCTCCAACCATGGCCTCTGTGCTGGATGACCTTGTCCTAGGGTTGTCCTCTCTGCGCTCCCACCTTCTGGGTCTCCTCTTCCATCGAGTCCGTTGAAGTTGATATGCTCCTGCTGATGCGTTGTTTTCCTTTGTGAGAACTGGAACTTGGCTGTTGTCCACTTGACGTCGGCTCCGAAGATTTTATGGACAGCTCCTTTCCTGATGAGGTGTGTTGTACTTGAATCTGTGGGTTGGTCCTGGAACTGCTCTTTCAGAACTATTTTCTTCCAGCTTTCTATACCTCTTTCTGGAGGGACGAGAGGGCATTGACGAGGAAATCTTTCTCTTGTCTCGGGATACCTGGGCCTCTGGTCTCTTCTTCTTTTGTATATTATCTTTCCAAGAGTCTGGTCTTCCTCTTTTCTCTCTTTCAGTCCAATAGGGTCTTTTTTTCCTGAAATTATACACGTCATCCCCCGAAGAAACAGCAGATTCCGTCCGTCCACGTTTTTTTCTCACCTCCACTCCATCGCGTCTATTCGCAACTATATCTCTACTACCATTTAAATTTCCTGATTTCGATCCTCTACGACAACCCCCATCACTCTCCGATTGCACCAATCTCGACTGCCCATCATCCGACCTGACTGATGCCACTGCACCATGATCACTACTATTGTCACTTTCCGACTCGGCAACACTGTCTTCTCTTTGATGGTAAATTCTCACCTGGTCCACATTAACCGTTATTCTTTTACCAAATTTTAATATTACTAAATTATTATTATTTTTTACACTCAGAACTTTATATGGGCCCTCAAACTTTGGCATAAATTTACCTACTATTTTCTTACTTGTCGGACTTAACGGGTGAGTTTGAACTAATACTAGATCATCAACTTTCACATTATTTTCACGCCTCTTTTTATTATAATATTTCGCCCACTTCTCTTGCGGGCGCTTTGTATGAATTCTAGCCTCCTCAAACAACCTTTCTATGTTCCCACAAACTAAATCTGATCCATCAGTTACCATAACTAAATTCTGAAAAGGGGTGATTAAATTTCGACCTAAAAATAATTCCGCCCGTGTTTTACCCGTTGTCTCATGTACTGCTGTCCTAATAGCATATCCAAACTCTTGCAGAAATGATCCCAGTTAGTGTGATTATCCGCGACAAAACTCGAAATCATTTTTAAAAGAGTGCGATTAACTCCTTCTGTTTGATTAGCTTGTGGACGATATACCACAGTTTTAACGTGTTTTATGTTCAGCCTGCGACATACTTGCTCAAAAACTTCGGATATCATTTGGGGGCCGTTGTCGGTGACTAATTTTACAGGAGCTCCATAATGCGCAATATAATTCTCAAAAAATGCATTGGCAATTGCTTTAGCCGAAGCTTTCCTTAAGGGAACTATTTCAACCCATTTAGAAAAATTATCTGTAATTACTAAAATAAATTTATAGCGTTCTGGACTAGTTGCAGGGTATGGGCCTAACAAATCTAAAGATATGATTTCATTCGGAAAATTCGTTACTATCGGAATTAATTGACCAGCTGGTAATCCGTTTTTATAATTGACTTTTTGGCATTGGTCGCAGGTTGCTACATATTTATAAATGTATTTCCTCATGTACAGGAAATAACACGCGTCTTTTAATTTTAAGTAGGTTTTCTTTTTGCCTAAATGGCCTGCCATCGGCGAGTCATGGAATTCTCGCATAACATCTATACGTAATGTTTTAGGTATAAATACCCTTAATTCACCTAGTGTGGTTGTATATTTTGCATAATATAGCAATCCGTCAACGATTTTAAAGTCATGGGACCAATTTCTACAGATTGATTCATTAATGGAACTATCGTCCGGATTTTCCAAAAACTTCACGATGTGACCTAGCTCCGGATCATTTCTCTGTTCCTCTCTCAACTGTTCTCTAGACGATAATACTAACGATCTAATCACCGCACAAGACACCTTTGGTTCTTCATTACTTTCTAACGGGTTTCTAGACAACATATCAGCCACTAAATTTTGCGTACCTGGGCGATGTTCCCATTCTACATTAAAATTTGCCAACTTAAGCGTCCACCTTATCATTCTAGACGACAAATTCTTTCCATTTGTTAATTTGGTAAGTGCAGCATGGTCTGTTATCACTTTAACCGGCAAGGATCTGAAATACGTGCGATATTTATTTAATGCCCATATGACAGCTAAACATTCACGTTCCGTCACACTGTAGTTCCTTTCTGCGCGGTTTAAAGTTCTCGAGGCAAACGCCATAGGCCTATTATTCTGTGTCAATACTGCTCCTACCCCCACTGAACTCACATCCGTATAGAGTTCAAAAGGTTGGGAAAAATCTGGTAATTGTAACACTGGAGCTTCTGTCAGTGCTTTCTTAATACGATCAAAGGCTTCCTGCGCTGATTCTGACCAACGGAACTTAGAGTTTTTTCGTTTTAAATTATATAAGGGCTCACACATGTCTGCATAGTTTTTAATAAACTTTTGATACCAACCCGTCATTCCTAAAAATTTTGCTATTTGTTTTGCAGTTTTCGGAGGTTTCATTTCAATAAATGCTTTTACCTTCTCCTCATCTGTTTTAACTCCTTCTTTATTAATAACTAAACCCAAATAACGTAATTGTTCCCTCGCGAAATGACATTTCTCACGATTCAACGTTAAACCAGCCTCCTGCCACAATCTGAATACTTCTCATAAGTGTTCTACATGGCTTTCAAAAGATGGAGACGAAATAATCACGTCATCCATGTAACAGTGGGCAAACGCCCGAGGACTGGCTTGAGAATCATCTCTATTGCCCTTTGAAAATTTGGAGCTGCCCCCGAAAGGCCAAATGGCATGCGAGTAAATGCAAAAGTACCATTTTTTGTAACAAACGCCGTCTTATGAACATCTTTGGGGTCTACTGCCATCTGAAAGTATCCGCTGCGTAAATCAAGCGATGACATAATTTCGGTGTGTGGAATATTAGTGATCAAATCATCAATTATTGGTAGCGGATATCTCGTGATCGCATTTAATTTCCTATAATCTATTGCAAACCTATAAGCTTCTGGGTCATCTAACGGCAACCCGTTTTTCTTCCGACATAAAACAACTGGAGATGCGTAGGGTGATGTTGTTGGAAATAGTTCCATCGTTTAACATTTTCTGAACATGGTAGTTAATGATACCCTGTTTGACCCTGTCATAGCGATAAGGTCTCGAAAAAACAGGAGGTTTATCACCCGTGTCAATTTCATGACAAAACACATGTGTCAGACCAGGCTTAAGTGAAAACAAGTTTTGAAATTCCTTAAACAAAATTTGCAATTTTTGTTTTTGCTCTGCATTTAACTTAGTGTTTGATAAATCTATCTGAACCGGTTCGTCCGAAATTGCCACTTTTTCAATTTGCGAATCCGGAATGATTAACGATTTTGTAAGAAAGTCCAAACTAATCTTTGCATGTGACATAAAACCAATACCTAGGATGCATGGATATTGCATCTCAGCAATCACATGAAATTTCCACAACTTCGAAAATTCTCTTCTTTTAATTCTTAACTCAACTGTGCCTAAATTTCTGCATTGTGACCCTTGAGCTGTAACTACTTCAGCTAACGATTTTTTAATAGGACAAAAAGAAAATATGACCGGTATGTTTTTTCTGAAATAAATGACTTTTCCGCACCTGTATCCCAGAGCGCTTTTATAAACGTATCATGCAAAAGAATCGGCACGTACGGAAGATCAACTGGTGATAATCTTAATGAATTAAGTTTAATTCTATTAGGAGGATTTGACTTAACTAGCGATCGTTTACCTCCCGCAACACGATCGCTTAGAAGTTTAAATTGGCATTTCTTTGCCTTTCGCTGTTGCAATCAACACGCCTCAATTCTGCTTTGCTGAATCATCATTAGGACCCTTCCTAACCACCATCCTACGGTTCTGATACCGGTCTGTTCGCTGATTTGGCTGATTGTAGCGATTTCCTCCCGCGAATCCTTGTTTTGGATAATTACGACGAGAAAAATTATTTGCACCCCTGCCTAGTCCTCTTTGATCATTTTGACTATTTCCGACCCCAGTATCTCTCCAATTTCTATTATTCCTTCTCTCCTCATTATTCCTACTCATATCCCAACTTCGTCTAGCAAAATTATTACTCGAACCCTGGTTTTCCCTGCAGCTATGACGTTCCTCATACCGGTCTACAAACTCTATCAACTGAGCTTTCATTGTGGGGTTTCGAACTTCTAAATAATCCATTATTTGGGGTTCTAGTCGCATTACTATGTGATCGATCAATTTTCTCATCATAATTCAAATCCAAAGTTTTATGTATTTTTAATAGCTGAAAAATAAAGTTTGACGGGGCTTGACCTCTCCGTTGTTTTGATGAAAAAAACTGAGCTTCTAGCTCTGATTTATTCCGTATTACCGGAAAACTATCTGACAATTTCTTTTTAAGTGTTGCAAATGCAGTCGCTTCTTCATTTACACACTCGAAGCCTATCACTTCAAACCAGTCTAACGCTCTCCCAATTAAATGACCTTTTAAATACGCACATGATAGATTCGCCGGTATTTCATAGTAGGCTATATTGTCATCGATATTGGAAATAAACTCAGACACATTTTCTTTACCCGAAAAAAATAATTCCGGCAAAACTCTAAATCCTGCACCTGCTCTTAATTCCGGTATTTCGTTTGGGCGCCAGTGTCGTAGTCTCTCACTACCCCTATGATTATTAACTCCCCTTTGCATATTATCTAAATTTGGGTATGTTGGATTCATAATTAACGACTATTTAATTAATAAACCAATATTCTTTATTAATCTTTCTTATCAGAGAAATACACAAATAGTAATCAAACTTTAAGAACAACAAATTACAGTGGAGTGCGATAAGAATTCAATTATGAACGACGGAACACTAACTGAAACTACGGAGAATAACGCATACAATCAAACTACGCATTTATATCTAATTTATGAAAATAACACCTGATATCTTTTTAAGGCAGGATTCTTTAATACTTGATGGATCTAAAGAGCGGCTTCAATCCTTGATATCTTCAGTTCCGTCCGAACCGAATTAATGAACCTTTTTCAATAATCTTCCTCCGGCGAACAAACTTCACTAGTTAAACTAATCTCTCAGAATCACCTTCTTAATCAACCTCGTAGTTATCTCCTCTATCAAACCACGTAGTCATCCTCATCTCTTCATTTCATTTCTCCCTTTTATATCTTTTTCGAACTCGCTAAACCCGAAACTATCTTGTTTGCATAAGTCACACTTTTGGCTCTCGGCGGGAATTGGTTAAAATAAATAGTCTTTAAAGATGTGAGAGAAGGTTAGTGAAACGCGTAAGCACCCGTCACAGAATGAATGCAGCTGAGAGGATTAATGACTATGCCAGTGCATCTGCTGCTGGGGCAGTTGAAATTATGCAAGTAGATGATGAAATCGCTGCTATATTAACACCAGACTGAGTAGGCATTGATTGTGTACGAGCGTCATTTATGAAGACACATTGGGCAGCAGCTAGTGCACGTTTCACTATGACGTTTGTCAACAATCCATTTGGACATAAGTGTGATGTGCGTGATCGTCTATGGTTTCTGCGCTCATTGAAGCCAACAAAAGAAAAACACTTATCGCTGCTTAATAATACTTTCCCTGAAGAGCCATTGACTGAAAACTGGGTGACATGTGAAAAACTTACTGAATTCGAACAAAGTGCTCATGTTGTCACGTTCAAACAGATTTGTTTATCGAGATGAGTACCAGAGATTGGCCCAAAACTAGTTGCCAAATAAAAAAGTTTTGTGATAGCGTTCCTTATCAGTGTTGTCTTATGGCATATCAAGGCCATTAACCAAAACTTGGTCCCGCACTCAGAAGACATCTCTACTGATTCCATCACAAACCTATCTGATTATTTGGTAATCAGCGAGACTTAGATGGAAGATTCCATGCCAGTGAATGTACCTGGTATTGATCTGAGATAATATTGTAATACTGCTAAGTACAGACGAATTGCAACTACATCATTGGTGGTGGTATCATGATCGTCAAGTTTCAAAGCCGGTGAAGTCACCATATATCGCAACATCAATAGTTCACGGATTGGAATAGAGTTAACAATGACATTTCAGAAATTATTTTGGGAATTAAAGACGCAAAGGCTGGTGATGTCTGTTTAGTAAACATAAAGGTCAATGGCATCTTCTAATTCATACTCGGGTGTGTGTACATCCATCCGGGCACAGTGTAGCAGAAATGAAACTCTTTATGTAATGATCACTATTTAGATATTCCCAAAACATCACTAAAATTATACCTGATCTTGCTACACCAATTATGATAGTCGGAGACTTTATTGTTAATGTCTCCCAAGACCGCTCATTGCCTGGCTTCATGCTTGGCGAATTCTATTTGTCTTGCATCGAAACTTCTCCAACAATGTTAGGTAATACCTGTATTGATTTAACGTCTACCAGAAAGCTGGATGTACCCTGTATGCCATTTGTTGTCATATTTTTTTGTATCACAGAGCTATAATATAATAAAGTTATATATATTATAACACAGTAATTTATTTTTTACATGATTTCTTTCCTGAACGCATTGAAAAAAATAGTTGCCATCATAAGCAAAACATGAAACCAGAACTTCTTAGTGTTCAAACATAATTATGACATACATAAATAATAAGATTTTATATAAAAATATTACCTGTTACGAGACTTGTTCACTTACAATTCACGGCTGTGTCCATGACACAGACACCC
>BMAO01022629.1:0-70182 GCA_019973975.1 Trichonephila clavata
AATTGAATTTGAAGTACTACGTACTATTATTGGTTTAATTGCAGACATAGATATTTGATGTTCTTTAGTTTTGGATTAATAACTGAGTACTTTCCGTGTTTTTCTTAGTAATCTATTTTTGATAAATGAGAGGAACGCGTTGTTTTTTTAATAAAAAATAAATTGATATTAACTGTAATACTGTTGTTTTTGTAAAAGGATTTAAGTTCCGGGAATTCTTTAAAAAGTCCATTTTTGTCTATAATTGTTTATAATTGATAATTGCATCTTATTTAAATTATCTTTTGTTTCTTTTTAAGTGAGTAAACTTTTTGCGTGTCATTTTAATGGTTTTGTCTCATTTAACTTGGGTAAAAATTTAAGTTGTTCTCTGGGTCACCATTCTGAGTATAAAAATGGCATTCTTACTCGTTGAAAAGAAAGAGGATTTGGTGTCACTCGCCGAGGATTGGATCTTACTATCGAAGCAGGTATCACAAAATTAAAGTTAAAGGAGCTGATCGTAAAAAGTCCAGATTACGTTGAAGACAATGTTAAAAAGATGCTTGATAGCATAGTGGAGGAACGTACAGAAAGAGAAAAGAGGGAAAGGGCTGAGAGAGAGGATATGCGAAAGGATGAGAGAGAAAGACGAGAGTACGAATTAGAGAAGTTGCGAATACAAGCGCAACAGACTGCCGGTATGCCGAATAACACCGAAAACGTTCAAGCATCGAATAAACTGTTTCACGAAACTTTTCATAAGTTTAATATGAAGGAAGATTATGAGGACGCCCGAAGAACTACAGGGCCAAAGCAGTTAAACTCATTTGCTAAGAGATCGAACAATAACGATAATTGTTCTCAAAGGCAAGAACGTTTTCACCTTGGAAATAATTGGAATGATAGAAAATGCTTTCAATCGACGAGAACTTACGATAAAAGAGTTAAACAGGTAACATATAGCTACTGCAGGGGACCAGGTCACTATGCCGTAGATTGTACAAAACGCAACAAGGGTACGAAAATCAATAAATCTTCAAGCTCTCCGGTCCAGATCTGTTCTCGAATTCAGCAAGACAGAATTAAGACCAGGAAAATAACCATCGGAAACAAGACTTTTGAGGCTCTAATCGACACTGGAAGCTCAGTTTCGCTCATTCGTAAAGATGTAAGCAAAGGAATCATCGAGCAACCGAAGCTCTCGAAGGACATTGTCGTGTTATTTGGATTGGGAAAGTACGAAGTCAAAACAAAAGGATCGTTCCAACGAGAAATCGAATTGGATGGAGAGAAATATTCCGTAATATGGCACGTCGTGCCTGCGGTGCATTTGGAGTTCCAGGCAGTGATAGGATCGGACATTTTGAACAAGCTTTTGTTGGCTTTGATAAAAAAGGTGTTTATTTCCATAACACGAAGAGAAGGTTGGTTTGTGAATACACAGGTTTATGAAGCAAGAACTGAAGACGAAATCGAAGTTAAACATGTTATCAATCCTCGAATAAGAAAGGAACTCTCTGAACTAATAAACAGCTATACACCTAAGAAGACCGAAACGACAAATGTATCCATGAGAATTATCCTGAAGGATGATATACCAGTTTACCAAACAGCACGCCGTTTGTCGTTTCTGGAGAATCAGACCGTCAACAAGCAGATCGATGAATGGTTGGATAAGGGAATCGTGAGACCAAGCTCTTCTGAATATGCAAGTCCAATCGTGTTAGTCAAGAAGAAAGACGGTACCGACAGACTATGCATTGACTATAGGAAACTGAACCGAAAACTAGTCAAGGATCGCTTCCCCTTGCCACTGATAGAGGACGTATTGGATAGGCTGCAAGACGCCAAAGTGTATTCCACGTTAGACTTGAAAAATGGGTTTTTTTATGTCGACGTAAACGAGGATTGCAAGCATTTCACCTCCTTTGTTGTACCAGATGGGCAGTTCGAATTTAATAAGGTACCTTTTGTCTCAGTACAAGCCCAAGCGTATTCCAAAGATATGTGTACAGCATTTTTAGGGAACTCATGCGAAAAGGTATCGTAATAATTTATTTGGATGATTTGATCGTTCCATCTAAAGATGAGAAAGAAGGTTTGGAAAAACTAAAGAAGTTGTTTGAGGTCGCATCCAGATATGGGTTGGAGATCAAGTTTGAAAAATGTCAGTTTTTAAAACGAAAGGTGGAATTTTTGTGTCACGTTGTCGAAAATGGAACGGTGTGCCCTTTAGTTGCAAAAACGATAGCTGTCAAGAGGTTTCCTGTACCAACGACTGTCAAACAAGTCCAAAGCTTTTTAGGACTCACTGGCTATTTTCGAAAATTTATTCCGTCATACTCTAAAATAGCGAAACCCTTGAGTAATCTAATTAGAAACGACAATCGATTTGTCTTTGAACGACCTCAAATAGAAGCATTTGAAAAGCTCAAGCAATTATTGACTGAAAGTCCAGTATTAAGTATTTTCCAGCAGGGAAAAACAACCGAATTGCACACGGACGCAAGTCAACAAGGCTACGGAGCCGTCTTACTCCAAGAGGCAGAAGATGGAAAATTGCATCCTGTTCAATACATGTCTAAGAAAACTGCTCCGGCAGAGGAGAAGTATAGCAGCTATGAACTTGAAGTTCTTGCTGTTGTCAACGCTTTAAAGAAATTTCGTACCTACCTTATGGGAAATCATTTCAAAGTCATAACGGATTGCTCAGCGTTTCAAAAGACTATGGACAAAAAGGATTTGGTTACTCGTATAGCGCGATGGGCATTATTAGTGGAAGAGTTTGATTATGAAATTGTGCATCGTTCCGGCCAGAGAATGCAACATGTCAGCAAGAGGATGAATACACTCAGAGTCTAAGGTCACTGATTGAAACAAACAGCAATTCAGACTTTTTCGATAAAAACGAAATACTTTACAAATATGTTGAAGGTCGTGAATTGATAGTTGTACCAAGAGATATGCAAACTGGGATAATAAAGTTAGCACATGAGAAGGGACCATATAGAATAGTTAAAGTAAAACCTAGAGATAGATATGATTTAGAGAAAGTGGGTGATCATGAGGGACCTAAGATAACAAATTCATCTGCTGATTTAATGAAATTTTACTCACCATGATGATGTATTTTTATAAAAAGCGTTTTCTATTCTTTTTAAAAGAACATAATGTGTATTAATGTGTTTTGTTTTCTTTGCTATTAATATTTCATTTTTGAGAGTTGTATCCTTATTTTTAAATTTCAATGTCTATATAGGAATTTTTATCTCCGATTAATATTAATTTTGCAGAGGCCGATATTTTATTGTATGGTATGTAAAATCACTGAGGTCAGTGATTCCCAGGATGGTCGAACTTGTAGGAAAGGAGTGCAAGTTTTCTTTTACTTCTTTTAATTTTTATTGTAAGAGATGGCACCACTAATCGAAACCACGTGAGTTTTAGCTGCGCGATACGATGAGGTCATGTGTTTATAAAGGGGGCGGAAAAGAAAAACTGAAAGTTGCACCAAAGCTTGAACGAAGGCAGGTCAGAGGAAATCGGTCTCTCCCTTGTTTTGAGAAAGAGTACGTGTTTTCGGAATTAGTATCGTGCTATCTCGAATTATTTAAAACCCCTTGTAAATAGTAAATTTTTTAGTTGTGTTATTAATAAATTAAGTTATTTTAACTCTGCGTGCTTATTTTAATATTAAAATCGAACCTTCCCCTAGACGCCGTCCCACATATATACATATATATGTATATATACATATTTATATATATATTTATATATATATTTATATATATATAAATATATATATAAATATATATATGTATATATTTATATATATATTTATATATATATATACATATATACATATATATATACAAACAAACATACATATATATATATATATAGAGAGAGAGAGAGAGAGAGAGAAATATTCTCTTTTAGAGAAATTTTGATTTTATATATATATATATTTGCTAGAAAAATTCTGTGTTCATCTACTATTGCGTACATAAACAACGAAAAAAAATTTAAAAGCCATAATTTGAAAAAATTTTAAAATGATACTTTATTTAGTTCATTCCAAGTATTGAAAATAACAAAAGTAAACTCGGGTCTTTTTTTTTCATAGATTTTAAAATAAAAACAGGTTTATAGCGATACCAACAATAATCAAGTAGAAAGAATCTGCGTTCACTGTTTTAGTAGTAATTATAAAAATTATTTCAAAAGGATAATGAGCTATTCAACAGCTGCAGTGGCTTAACGGAAAATAATAAGGCCCACCCCCTCGCAAGGTCAGGTTTTGGGCCCTAAGCCAGATCTTACAAAGGATTACAAAATCAAACATAATGCACCGATACCACACCACCTAAAAATATTTAAACATTAAACTTATAACTGAATACAAAATCAACCTGAGTCTGAATAAAGGAAATAAATATATAACCTTTAACATTAGAGAGTATTTATGGTATTTATTAAAATGGAAAATCTCTCTAACAACAGTCGAAAGATAACCTGGTAACTTAAATAAAAACAATACCTTAGGAAAGACACGAAAACTGTAAAATAATTTTCGTTTTCAAATTCTTGTGAAAGAAAAAAGATATCTCTTACCTTATTCTTACGACAACTTTTCTTTAGATAGAGTATCCTTATCAGCTGAAGTGTCCGAAATTGTGTTTTTTCTAGTGAATTAATTTTCATTTCCAAGATTTGTTAATCAGGTTCACTAGCATTACTCTTAATAGTACTTGCACAAGATTATGCACTTATATATATTAAAAATTTATCCAAAATTTTGCACATTTACTTTTTTTATACTCCTTTTCCTTTCGAATTTTTCGTTTTAGAGAAACATTCAAAGTTTTTTAAACTCCACTCGTTTTAGGGCCGCGTTTCTTCTTGTCCAATTGACAAAATACCATTTTATGAACCAGAATATTAAATTCAGATAAAAAAATACAGTTCTAATAATGAAAGCGAGAAGTGAGATAGAAATGTTTTTATCGTTAAGGAACACACCCTAAATTTGAGTGCATTGAATATAAAAATAGAGATGTCTGTTCTATATGAAAGTAATTTATTGAAACGTTTCTCATTATGCTTTATTTGATTGAATACTCATAAATCTGATCAAATTATTATTTAAATGGCTATGGCTTTCCAAGTATCGTAATACTCTTTCACGTGAAAAAAGCATAACAGATGTACGTTATTTAAGACTTCACTAAGAGAAAATGAATTACATGAGGGGGAGGGGGAACTAAAGTTGCCAATAAGTTGCTCTGTAGAAAGTAAATCATGTCTTTTTTTTCTCTCTCTACTGCTAATGTAAAGTATACTATAATAAATAGTGATGATTTCTTTATCTTCCTAGCATTATATCCCCGATTCTCCATCTGACTTTAATTTTATGTGTTAGTAATTTGGGTTTGAAAAAATATCACTAAAGAAAAGTATCTCTCGTCGTTGGGATTACAGTATATCAAACGAAATGTTTTTTATTTGGTTATTGGATCAAAGATATCTAATGAGCGCGTTAAAATTTTGATTTTGAATGACGTTAGATCGCCAATTGGAAAATCGCTTAAAAGTTGGATTTTAAAAAATCGAAAGCGAATTTTGAGAAAATCTACATGAAGGGCGTCAGTCAGAGTTTGGGCCCCCTAGAAGCCTTGCCCCCCCCCCGCAGTGCGGGGGTGTACGCTACGCCACTGGTGACGCTAATAAAAATCAAATAAAGAATTGACATAAAGCAAAAAACTAACAGGTTTTTTTAAAATTTTTAATATCCTTATAATTTATCGAAACTACATTAGGTTCTGATCAAAAGAGACATAGTGGTAAAGGTTCTCCAGATCAGAAAATAACGTGTTCAAATCACGTTCAGGGCCACCAATATTGAAATTGAGTGAACTCCACACACACAAATCAAAAGGTTATCAAATGCTACAAAGTTAAAACACTGCTAAAAATTAACTAATAATTAATTTAGTTTTAATCACAAAAATTAAAAGAATATTACATTACATAATCAAAAAAGGCAGCTCTCAAACTAATAAATGCGTAACCTGGAAAGGAAATGGTTGAAAATCCGAGTTCCCCATCTTTTTATTCGATATCCATAGTCACGGTTAGCTTGTCAATTCAAGGAATCTGCATAAATTGGTTGGATTGCCACATATCCGTTATAATTAATAGGGGCTGGCACCCCCTCTCCGAACTTCCACATCATGCTAATATGAGGACTTTGAGCTGGACATATTTAACGTGAATCAGCCTAATCTACACGGGGGGTCATCAATGACACCAAGACTCAAATCCGCTACACGCCAGCCACGTTTTCGTGATCATAATCACAAAGCTATATCAGCCGAACTCTTTATTAAGCTTTTCTCCATTTCACCAAACTTATGTTCGGCAACTCTTCATTTAAATACCTTATTTATCTTATACTATAATCACTCTCTCTCTTATCCCCTCCTCAACTATACTTCGACCCACATAGTAGTACTCATTTACATCAGTGGCGTAACATAGAGCATCTGCCCCCCCCCCCTGCAAAGTCAGGTTTTGGGACCCCAAGTAAGATTTTATAAAGGGTAAGTACTTGGAGGCAGTCAGGCAATTCAAATCCATGATCCCAATTTCGTACATGGTAAACGCAAAACCGCTGTGAAATGTTTGACTCCATAGCTACTTCTTGCACCCTCCTTATAAAGCTGGGAAGAATCTCAGTCCTAAAATTTTCTCGTCAAATAATCATCCTAGATTTTTCTAAATTTCTCTAGGTATAATGATTTTTGCCTGCAAAGTTTGTGACTACAGAGACTGCCGCTAAGGTCACTTCCATTCACTTAACATTATTGAAAGAAAATTCTCTTAATTCTCTCTTACCTCTCAACTCTCGCAATGTCCTTTCACCAGAAAAAGGAACCAGGAACGAAATTTCCGAAACAGTATTAATACTGTAATACTATTCTTTGAAAAAATTCATATTAGTATAATTTTGAGCTTTGTGTATGAGCATAAGCGAAGAGATATATCTCGTTCTTTCTATAAGGGGTCCCTTAAGAAACTCCTAAAAATTCTTCTTATATCTAAAAAACATACCAATACGTTTATATAAAGATGATACAAATCTATCATGAGCAGAAAAAAATAAAAAAATATTTATGTACAAGGAATATAAATAAGCAATAAATATTTTCAGAGCTCTACTCTAGTGTTTATTATAACCTAATTTTTTCTTCGAACAGGAAATACATATTTTTTTATTATCTGTATGAAAAGTTATTATATTTAAAGGTTAGTGACAGTAAATGCTACTACCAGATTAAATTGGAAAAAAATATTTTATCACATGGAGTTCAGAGCAATCTATTCACTATATTGCGATTTTTTCTGTATGTGTGTATCGAATAGGCATGTATTTTTCTACAGCAAAATTATTTATCAGACGTACACTTTCATCAAACGACCATTTGAAACAAAGAGGGCTTTAGAAAAAAAAATTGTTACATTAAAAGGATTGAAATTTTATTTTTATTAATAATATGCATTTTGATTCTAATCTAAAAATGTAACGAAGAATATTTTAACAACACAAAGCAAATCCCTAACCTTAAAGCATATATAATAACAATTCTAAAAAGATTTAATACAATACTTAGAACTGCATCAGCTTTAATTTCATTAAAATTTTTATTTCTTTAAAAAGCGAGTATTTATAAATATTATTACCACTTATATACGAGGGTGAGTTGGAAAATAAATTTCCCCTGTCGACTGTGGTCAGAATTGTGTATGAAAGTCAAAACATAGAATGGGACGTTAAAGATAACATATAACTTTATTTTTCCACTTAAGTACCAAGTACATTGAGACACTTGTCATATCACCTGATAAGCTTCAAAAATCCCTCCAGGAGAAACACAGAGCTTTGCATACAGAAGGAGCGTTTAACGGCTATGGGCGAAAGACGACACAGCAGGTGAACACGCAAGACACCAATTCATCATTCGTTAGTACATTGGGTACATGCTACGTGGTACTGTGACACCCTGACGAAATTGAAGGAGGCGATTCTGAAAAAGCGGTCCAGGCTTTTTAGATCTGGCGTTCTGTTGTTGGATGACTCGGCGATGGCAACGCAAAATTATATTGCAACTCTTTGTTGGGGCAGCTCCTACCCCATCCGCCATACAGTCCTGATTTCGCATCAAGTGACTTTTATCTGTTTCGGCTTTGAAGACAAATCTCGCCTGAAGGCGCTTTGGAAGCAATGCTGAAGTCAAAAAGCCGTTCAACTTCTTCCGAATACAAAGCCATGAGTTTTTCCTGGGGGGGGGGGCTTTTTGAAGCTCATCAAGTGGTATAACAAATATCTCAATGTACTTGATACTTATGTAGAAAATAAACTTATGTCTGATCTTTAATGTCTCATTCTACGTTTCGACTTTCATACACAACTGTGACCACAGTCGACAGGGGAAACTTATTTTCCGTCTCCCCCTCGTATTAAAAAATAGGTTCAAATAACTTCTACGGTTTTAGGAACAATATCTAGTATGCTACTAAGATCTACTAAGTGTTAAACTTTTTAATTATAATTCAGAATTTTTTTTTCATTATTACTCGCATAATGAGCTAGTTTAAAGCCTGGAATGTTTTACAATACACATCTAGAATATTTTTCTCAAACTTTTTGTCGTCGCACCTAATGGCTAGCAAAATAAATATTAACACACATCCAAGGTATAATTTATCAATAACTATATACAAAAATTTATCTATGAGTTCTGTTATTTTGTCATTTCTGAGCTCCTCACATACCCTTTGAAATGGGACAGTTAGGGGGGGGGGGGGTAGTAGTCTATAAAAATAAAATTTCAGCAAGAAAGGGAGTGTTTATTGACGGCACACCATAAAGCAACAAGAGGATTATTGGCAACAGGACCTCGTAAACTTAAACCTCGATGATGTGATGAGGGAAACACCTGAGCTAGCATCCCCCTCTCTAAGCTGCCACCTACTCTAATAGAAGGACTTAAAGTCTCGGCAAATTTAGCGTACATCAGTCCCTCTACATGGTGGGTCTACAATGGCACTGCTGACCACGAGTGCTTGACCATAACCACTAGATTACCACGGTCTATAATCCCAGCAAAGATAAAATTAAATTCTGTACACAGAGATACCTCGAGATTTACGCGAACCTGGAGTTACTCGATTTTCAAATCTCATCAATTCATCTTTATTTTGAGGAAAAAAATTGGTTAAATTGGTAATATGATTGAAAGAGTTGTCGGTCTTGCCAGGCAAATAAATTTAGAAGTGGATAGTAGTAACTTTCCAGAACACTGCTGGATTCTCACAATCAAGAGTTGGCAATTGATGATCTCATAGAAATAGAAGAGCAACAGCAAGAGATTGAAGAACTTGAGTCCTTAGACCCAGTTCATTCAGAAGATCGAATGACGTTTGGGAACTCTACAGAAGTACCCAGAGAGTTTAATTGAAAAAGGGTTAAAAATTTTAGAAAATATAGACTCCAACTATGAATGTATTTTTTCAACAAAACAAGAAATAAAAAAATTATTTTCTTGCTAGAAGGAAATTTTGCGGCAGAAAAAAAAATATTCTTGAGCGAGCAGACAATTTTGTTATCTTTTGTGAAATCTACATTAAAATAACTTCGGTTTTTTATTTTGTATTTGAGTGTTATTTAAGATTTTATTTAACTTTTTTTTTCTAAATTATTATTTTTTATCGTCCCCAGCACCAAATAAAAATAATTTACAAGTATTTATATGCGAAATCATACTCCAACTTACGCGAATTCGACTTACGCATTTATCACTCAGTCTCGTCTATCGCGTAAGTTCGGAATAATACTGTCTCTAATAACTCTTAAGATTTATTAACTAATTATTATAAAATGTTATATATTATCACATTATATTTTTATTACATTATTGTATTATTCCTAAGATTATTTTAATAAATTTTACGTATAAGAATTAAAATAATTCATGTGATTTTGCTCTGAAATTAAAATCTATATTGTTATGTGTAATCTGATAAATAGAAATACCAAAGAGGCTTTTTTGCTTTTCTTAAATTTCGTCATGACTCACACACATACAATGACATAATAATAGTAATTTTAAATAGTGGCTAGTTAAAAAAATAGACTTTGATGCGAAATCAAAAAACATCAAAGCTAACTTCTGGCACTCAACTTTTCAAAAATAGATCATTTTAATTAAAAAAAAACAGTATTTGAATTTAAAACTTCGATAAAGTTACGTTGAAAAAGAGAACATTTAAATTTGTGTACAAACATTCAGTTTCAAAAAATTCAAAGCGGGTACTTCATTGTTTGTTTCAAATCATGTCAACGCTTCTAAATTCATTGTAAATCAAATTTAGTCACGTGGTTAATTGATCACGGGAGTAATCAATTGAGTCAATCAAATTTAGTGCGAGATCAATTAATCTCTTAATCCCCGATCCCTAATGCATTATACAGGTGTCCTTCGTACAACACGGTTAATTACCGTGCTATATCGAAACCGTGTTATACGAGCCTTGTTTATTTATTTATTTAAATTATTATTTTATTTATTTATTAAATTTATTATGTATGTACATAATATAAATCAGGTCAGTATGTACCGTGTTATACGAAGCTTTGAAATAATATTAATCAAGACAAGTACCATGTTATATCGAAATCAAATCTTAAGGTATAAAATTTTATGATAACTGAAATTTCATTCCAATAAACATACAAATGAAAAAGTAGGTTAACTTCAAATTCTTAATCAGAAATAAAAATGTGAAATACAAAAATTAAAAATGCATTAAATATTATATTATAATAAAATAATTATTATTATAAAAAATAGAAACGGCTTATTGGGCTCATAAAATTAATTTTCATCATCACTCTCAGAAATTATTGCTAATCTATTTTTCCCCCCTCAAAGTTGGTTGAAACCCCTCTTCACCGGTTATTTCCCCATCATTACAAAAGTTTTCTGACGTAGCTGCAATTACCTGTCTGTTTCGATATTGCAATTCTTTCAGAATTTCTCTATGACAGTGCTTCTTAAATTGTGGGCGCACCCCCCCCCCTAGGGGGCATGATAATCCAAGGAAGGGGGCTCGAGCATATTGAAAAGTCGAAAACGAAAGATTATTTAAAAAATTATCAATTTATTGAAAGCAATATAAAAACATTTACACTGATGTAATACACCTATAAATGTATCAGTATACTGCACAATGTACTTTATAATTAATTTAACATACTAAGTTAAGAACAAGTTTAATAACTACCAGTGACCCCATGGGCTTGTCATATATAAAATTATATACAGAAATTAACACTTGATCATTTCAATGGTTTATAATTAATCCGGTGACTTCCGATTAAAAGTTACGTGATTCGCTCTCCAATGCCATCATTTTGCACGTATCCACGCGTGTGTGGTATATGGGGGGGGGGGCGAGAAAAGGAGTAAATAAGAAAATCCTCTGAAATAAGTAAACCCTACGCAAACACTGCCAATGTCATTTTATTGCATTCCAAAGCCTTCGGAATAATTTTATGGATAGCAGTGAACAGAAAATATCGTATTTTTGAAAGACGTATATATACGTCCGGGGTACTTTAAGCACTGGCTGAGCAAGACGTTTACATACGCTGGCGGCTCTTAAGAGGTTAAAGTCATCTTGTAGCTTTAGCGTCCGAGTATTGTATTATCGAATTCAATATACTGTTATTGTATGGAGGGGTTGCGCGATGAAAATTATGATTGAATATTGGGTCGCAAGTATTGAAAGTTTGAGAACCACTGCTCTATTAGGAACAAAAGAACTTTGAAATTCTATTTTAAATTCCATTTTAAAAGGGGATGGAAATCACCCTTATTAAACGAAACTAATACCCAATTTTTCAAAATTGTGTTATATGAAAACGCGTCAAGTATTAAATTCAAGTTCTGTGTCGTGTAATATTGAGTAATTGTTATAATAATCCCAAATTTTGTAGCGTGTAATATTGAGTCTATGTTATAATAATCCCAAATTTTGTAGCGTGTAATATTGAGTCTATGTTATAATAATCCCAAATTTTGTAGCGTGTAATATTGAGTCCATGTTATAATAATCCCAAATTTTGTAGCGTGTAATATTGAGTCCATGTTATAATAATCCCAAATTTTGTACCGCGTAATATCGAAACCGTGATTTATAAGTACCTTGTTATACGAGGGACGGTGTTCATTTTGTAGTTATTTTTTCATACGACTTTTCTAACGAAGAAAATTCATATAACACTAGAAGTAAATTTTTATTCAGGAGTTATCAAAATAAAGTTCCATTAATACAAACATAAAAAAAAAACATAATCAAACTATTTATTTAAAAATAAATATGGCAATATTTTAACTGAAATTTGCCTTTAACTTAAATATTTTGTCTTATGCTACTTCTCTAACAGGAAAATAGATCAGAAGTTTTCCATCCTTTATATGTAGAGAATTCTCATTTTATTTTATTTATTTATTTATTTTATAGCTTGATCTCGTTGACATACGTAATCAGTCTTTTAAATGGGAACATCTGGAAAAATCCTTAAAATAGAAATACATTATATACTCTTATTCCATTATACTTATTTTTCTATTTTTCAGTTTAATTTCAGATTAAACATTAGACAATAAAACAAGGCTCGCCGCCATAAATATTTTACATCCAATCATTTTAATGATTCAATATTTGATAAAAATATTTTATGTACGATGTTACTTCAAAATACAATTTTATGTCCAAGGTTTTTATTAAGGACATCCCTATCAAGAATTAATATAAACGGGAAATCAAAAATGCAATTAAAATCAATAACTACGTACTGTTTATTATTATATTTATATCCTCTAAAATTTTCTAATTTTAACATCATTTTTTCATTTCAAACATCATGCCTCTGTCGATGATTTCCTTGTATGAACCACGATTTAACGGTATCACTATTGTTGGCGCCAGTTGGCGAGAATTCCTTTGTATAGATTTAGCTCCGAGTGAACTGTTTCAACCTTTTTGTAATCAGTTCGAAAAGTATAGCGATCCCATTTAGTTGGGTCCGTTTTGCTTATTACAATTTGTTAAATTTACAGCCCGCTTAATTGTTTTAGTCAACAACTATTATTTTTAATCACTCTGTATCAAATAAAGCTGGGGAAAACGCAGGGCTTTTATGAAAAGAGAGACGGCAAATATAATATAAGTGTGAAAAAACTATTATTGGTCCGTTTGTAACTACTAACATTTTCTCCAACGGGAAATGTGTGCTACCAATAGAAAATCTGTGAAATGGTTGCTGATGTTTGTAGAAGAAAAAAGCTATTTTCCCATCAAATTAAGTTTATAGAATTTATCTTAACATTTTGGTTTAGACCACTACTAACAATTTCTCCAACGGGAAATGCTACCAATAGAAAATCTGTGAAATGGTTGCTGATGTTTGTAGAAGAAAAAAGCTATTTCACCCTCAAATTAAGTTTATAAAATTTATCCTAACATTTTGGTTTAGACCACTACTAACATTTTCTCCAACGGGAAATGTGTGTGCTTCCAATAGAAAATCTGTGAAATGGTTGCTGATGTTTGTAGAAGAAAAAGCTATTTCACCCTCAAATTAAGTTTATAGAATTTATCCTAACATTTTGGTTTAGACCACTACTAACATTTTCTCCAACGGGAAATGTGCTACCAATAGAAAATCTGTGAAATGGTTGCTGATGTTTGTAGAAGAAAAAAGCTATTTCACCCTCAAATTAAGTTTATAGAATTTATCCTAACATTTTGGTTTAGAACAGTGGTCTTC
Organism: Trichonephila clavata; assembly: GCA_019973975.1. Lineage (NCBI taxonomy): Eukaryota > Metazoa > Arthropoda > Arachnida > Araneae > Nephilidae > Trichonephila > Trichonephila clavata. The sequence goes on from BMAO01022629.1 coordinate 13,880, forward strand.
AAACTTTTTCGACTCATGGAATCCTTAGAATTGTAAGATGCTTTTGGGGAACCCCATTCCCCACTCACACAAAAAGAGTTAGAAGAATCTATCTTAAAATAATATTTGAAGTAGATCAACATGTTATAGATACTTTATGTAAAGACAATTAAAAAAGTATTGCTTTTGTTATTAAAATTTTAATGTAATTTTAATATAATCTACTTATTAATAATATTGATTTGTCATCGAAGTGTTACCTACCCATATATTATATTTAGTAACTGAAATTGCCTGTATTTTTTACAAAAATTGCCCAAGTCTAAGTGTATTGAAATTATCTGCTGTCGCATTTCATTTGTTTTATAGCCACTCACGTTAAACATTTTTCATTTAAATATATTGTTCTTAATGGTAATAAAATGTCTATAGCTGTGTGTGAAATCCTGAGTATTTTGCATGAATTTGCAATCTAAAATTTAGGAGCCATTTTAGCTCAAATTTAAATTTAAACGTCGATTCTCTGTATATATGCTGATAAGTTGTTCCCTCTCGTCCAATATAGGTGGGAGTGTTTTTCCACAAGTGAAAGAAGGTATATTTTCCATTAGAAAACTATTTAATTTAAACTATTCGTTTTAAACCTATTTAAAAACGTTGTACTAATGAGTATAAAATTATTTCGTGGAACTCCTTATGGTAAACAATAGAATATTCATTATCTAGTAAATAGCACATGTAATGAGAAACTTCTTAATATTCTTTTATTATAATGTAATAAATGTTGAAAAAATATTACAAAATAAAGTTTTGTATAAATAAAACTTTCAGATTTAATGACTGGGGTGAGCTTTAGATGCTTGTGGTTAGATAAGCTTCATAGAGAACGTAAATCCCTTTTGTGCATACACATTTATAATTTTTTTATTGTGACTCTGGGAACCCCTGGGTGTGCCCCGTGGAAACCCAGAGTTTTGTGGGACAAAATTTGAAGACAATTGATTTAGACAAAAATCCGTTTAAAGTTGTAGATAATAAAAAATATTTTTTCAGCTAAAAACGATTATTTTTCTCTCTTTTATCTGTTTGGTCTTTTTAAATTAAAAAAGGTAAGAAAAAAATCTGCCAGAAAACAAAATATTTTTAAAAATTCTCACTCTATTATTACATCGAACTTATTTAGAATTTAGTGGCACAAATAGAAGTATTCAGTTTATCTTTGGGAAGGGAAAGGTCTAGATTTTAGCTCTTTGCATCATAGACAGAAAAAATACACAACATATTTAGAGCGATAACTCTAAAGGAAAGGATAGAAGAGTCACGGCTAAGTTCACCAAAGAATCGAATATTAGTTAGAGAATTTGGATTTTAAATAAAGTTCATTTTATACACACGCATTAAATATTCGTAAGAAAAATTATTATCTCCAACTTACCCATGTAATTAAAAATCAAGTACAATAGAATCTGTTTTTGAGCGGTGTTTCTGTATGCGATTTTATTTTAGTGCGATTTGATTTTTGTACGATTTTTTTGTGTGATTTGATTTTTGTACGATTTTTTTGTGCGATCTTTTTTATGCGGTATATGAATTTCAATGGCTTTGGTGCCACTGTAATGTCTTCTATCAATATACAATACATACATGCATTTCAAGACGCTCTCTGCTCATTAGTCTTCCGACAATGCACGTTCAATTGGTTTCGCTCAACGCATTAACAGCACACACTTGAGTGAGGGAGAAACTGTCAACGATAGTGACATTGTTAAAAATTTGATAGATTACGAAGACGGGCACGAAGAACTGGAATCTATGACTGCGGAGAAAATATATACAGGGATCCAACTTTCCAACAAATCGGAAAAGCATTTCCTTAAAATAGATACCGTTACCGGGAGCTAAAAATTCAAAAAAGAGCTTCAATCATGCATATCTGGTTATTGTAACGTTTAAAAGCAGCTGACCAACCGACTCTGTCGTCACATAAATTCATCACAGTTTAAGGTACCAAAAAATAAACCAATTGAAATTGTATCTTCAAGTGACGAAAGCGATTTTGAGCTTATTCATCACAGGAAGATGCGCGCTTTGGATTACGACGAGTAGTAGTGAATTATGTATGAGCATTTTGAAAATTTCACCATGTATACAATGAGAAAGTAAATGTTATCAAAATGTTTCCATGTGGAATTTAAATATTTGTTTTGTTTGGAAATACTTTCTCAAAAATTTTGTAAAAATTGGCATATTTTTTAAATGCGACTTTTTTTATGCTGTCCATCTCCACCGCATAAAAAAAAAATCTGTAGTATGTCTACAAAGTTGTTAGTTATATATAAGTATTTTTAACGCAAATTTTTTGTGGGGTTTCTTTTTTATGTGGTCCCTATCTACCTCTCAAAAAGGGGTTTTTCTGTAGAAGGAAACAATTTTAAGTTTCAAAATCAATAGTTTATTGCAAATAAAACATTATAAAGCTTTATTTCAGCTGTTTGTCTTGTACTTGTCTATTTGAACGATTTTTTACAAATCTAGGTCACACGATTTAGTTAGTCGAATCGCTTTTCTCCTGTTTTAAATTAGTTTAAATTAGGATGTATTTTACACTTTACACAGTAACGTGATTTTAATATGGTTTTTTTAAACGAAGAATGTCAGATTCGGTAGTTTTTCCGAGCAGATTTTTTCTACCTTTTTATGAATTATTTTCTAGGGTTGTTAAGTTTAGTAATGAATTTATCTGCATAATTTTTTAATTTTTTCTTGCGAAATTATTTGTGAATTATAGTGAAATCAGAGTTGAGTTGTCTCTTTTTTTAATTTCAAAGTATCATCAATTTAATTTAAGATAAATAGAAAACTGTTTCCTTTTCGGTACATTTAATTTAAAATATAGCTTAATTTACTTTAATGGAGTTTTTATGCAGTCAATAAGAATTAAAAAATTTTCAAAAGTTTTGCAGCTAAACTCCTTGAAAATTTGGAACTAGATGCATAGGGCATTCCATTTCAGAAGTTGTTCGGAAATTCAATATTCCCTTATCCCCAGGGTCAAGAATGTCCCGAGAATATATACTGTAAAGCAGAGTTCGGCAACCTGTGGCATGCGTGCCGTATTTGACACGGGGTACAATTCTCTCAGTGGCACTCTACACTATTCTACAGTGACAAATTTGTTAATTTTTAAAATGCTGGAAGTGTTGATAATTTTGCAATTGAGCTTATTGTACTAACATATTCGGAATTATGGAAAGCAACATTTGTGGAATTACAAACAATTCTGAAAGATAATTTTAAAGATAAATTAAGAGCCATTTTAAATTGATGGATGTCATTTTTGGAGAGATTTAATTGTTTTAAGAAAATTGTATGTACTTTGCTTCCCGCTTTTGATTCTACGTATCTATGTAAACAAATATTTTCCCATATGAAAAATATTTTGAGTTCACAAAAAATTGTTTAAAAACTAAACATTCAGTATCATGTCCAACTGAAAGTCTTAATTTACGCTCTTAAAATTGCGATATGAAATAAAACGATGCAGGAACAAGGTTCATTTTAAAATATTTATTTTTTATTTATCTATATTGAAGGAATATTGTATTTTATGTTGTTTATTTCTTATTGTAATAAATAAATATGTTTAAGAGATATATAATATGTGTATAATCTTAAGTTTTTATTTATGTTGAAGAGATAGTTATATTTTATGTTGTTTATTTTTCTGTTGATATAAATATTCCCTAACTCTGCCTGTATTGCCGTGAAAATCGAGTTGCTCCAAATATTTTCTACTTCATGACATCCTGAATCATATTAGTTATTTGGTTTGACACACCACAATTGGAAGGTTGCCGACTCCTGATGTACATGACAACTGCATTACCTCCCACCATGGGCAGGGGAGTGACCGACCACGCCTACTGAATGACAGAGACCAGAGACATCTGGGTAGCCAATGTTACCAGACAAGCAACATTGCATCAAATAACAGCAACAATCAATGTGGAACGTACGACAGAGCGTATCCGTGAGGACAGTGCAGCGAAATTTGATGAAAACATATGATGAAATCAAGTGCCCTTTGTGTCAACATGATAGGGCCTTAGCTGGGCTGGTGTACATATCGGTTTGACTTTAGATGACTGGGAAAACTTTGTTTGGTCATATGAATGACGATCACACTAGGTAAAAACTGATGGTAGAGTTCAAGTTGGTCAGATTCGACGATGTCATGGAACCAAGATGTAAACAAGGCACTGTGGAAGCTGGCGGTGACCTCATAATGGTCCTTTGATCAGTACTAATATGATTGTCCTTTTTTTAAATGACGTGGACTAGGTCCTTTGATCAAATGGAACCAGTCATTGACAGGAAATACTTATCTTCGTAGTTACTTAGATACCATTTTTTACCATTCATATACTTTCTTTAACCAAACAACAAAGGGATTTTCCAGGAGGACAATGCACCGCATGTCCCCGGACCAGTATCATTCGAGATTGGCTTGAGGAACATTCTGGACAGTTCAAGCGAAGGATTTGACCACTTAAAAGATCAGACGTGAATCCCATCTAACATACATAGGATATGATCGAAAAGTACTTTCAGAAACAAAATCTTGCACTGTCAACCCATTCGCAATTATGTACGTTTGTAGAGATATGTAGATAGCTGAATATCTTTCACAGGACTTCCGATGACTCGTCGAGTCAATGCCACGGTGAGTTTCTGCTCTTCTCTGGGTAAAGGGAAGTTCAACACGGTATTAGGAGGTGCCCTTTGACTTTTTGGTCCTTCAGTGTATAACACAGTTCCTGCACCTAAAAATTTTTCTTTGAATATAAAAATTCAGGAAAAAGAAAACATTGTATTTGTCGTGTTCGTTTATTTTAATTTTTAAGCTCACATATTACATTTTGGCAATTTCTGAGATGAATTTTTAAAAAAACCTACCTAAAGCGGAAAAATTCTGTAAGCTTTTGTAACTGTTTACTTTTCAATGAATGTGGTTTTAAAAACTCAAGGTATTCTTAATCTAGAAGCAAGCGAAAAAGAGTACAAGTGTAATGAAAAAAATGGGTAATTTCTGAATAAATGATATATATGTAAATATAGCTTCTGCTGCACCATTTCATATTTGACCACTCACTACAATAAATGTAAAAATAATAAAAAACACGAAGAAAAACGACCAGAAGTGTTAATAAAGGTAAGATTGGAGGTCAAATTAAATTAATAAGTAATATCGATTTACATATAAAAGAAGATATTTTTAAAATGCTCCAACTGTCGAAACTTATGAGTAATTTTTTCGAGAAAAGAGCCAAACTAGGGAGTCTGAATTTACACAGAAAAAAATACATTCGGTTTAAATATCAATTATTTAAATAGAACAAAGAAAAGAAGATAAAAAATTCTATCAAAATTTATAAGTATTTTCGTATTTTATTCCGGAAAAGGTCCAAAATGGAGACTAAAGAGACGTTTACATGATATAAGTTTTTCAAGTATATTTTTTATCTTTCCTTAACATATGAATTCCCATAATTTCTCTCTCTCTATCTATCTATCTATAAACGTTTTTATGTTTGTGTATGTGAGAACATCGTCATAGTGGGCATGTGTGATGTTTTCCACGAGTCCAAGTTTAGCTTGAAGTTTTGATTCAAGTCGGGCTTTCATATGGAGAACGCAAGGTACCCGTCACCTCCAAGACAACATCATTAAACTGCACGCTTACGGTGGTGTATGATTGTTCGTTTGGAGGAAATTTTAGCGGGCTCCAGAATAGATCTGTATGTTCAAATCGGATCTAAGTCGGGCAAATTTATAGGGACATCATTCTTAAACAACATTTATGTTTGTTTAGGGGTGCCATGAGCACAGAATTTGTGTTTATGGATGACAAGGTCCTTCTTCACCAAGCAAACATTATAAAGGAATACCTTCAATCTGAGTTTATTAACCCAATAGAATGACCAGCATTCTCACCTGGTTTACATCCGGTACAGCCACGGTCGCCAAACTTTTTGTCCTCACGGACCAGTAAATTCATAATTTAAATCCCGCGGACCACTAATAGGATTTTTTAAGTGTTAAATATATTTTAAAAAATGTGTTCTTAAAACGTAACTTAAGGTGATGAGTAAGCATATTTCACATCTTCTTGGGGACCAGCGAAATTTTCTCACGGATCACCACTTTGGGGACCTCTGCAGTACAGCATATGTGGCACATGCTTGGTCAACGAGTTTCACCCCATCAACTACCTCTACATTTATACGGAAACTTCGGAGAGCATTGCTTGCTGAGGGGAGTAATCTTCCCCAAGATCAGCTCGATAATTTAATACTCAGCATGCCTAGATGTTGTACGGACTGTATTTCATCATTTGGGAGACGTGCAATGTATTAATTACTATACCAAATATGTAATATTAAGTTTTTGTAAAGAGAGTATTTTTTACAATTGCTCCAGGAAATAAAAATCGTAGTTTTTATGAATGGTATCACGCATACGCCACATTTTTTGTTCTTTATTTTTGTTTAATAAATGAACTTAATGAACAAGTCCCATTTGTTTTGCTTCTGAACCTTTATTTCCCAGAGCTGGCATTATTCTGAATTTATGGACATGAGTGTACATAATATTTAACTTTAAAGAGCCTAGACTTCATAATATTTTTCAGTGCAATTTTATATTACAATACTAAGGAAACTTTTTTGTCAAAAATTTTAGAACACACATTTGTAATTTTGAAGAATTTCATTAAGAAGGAATTGTTACCTTATTTTTCAACTACACGTACACACAAGAAGATTTAATAAACTTTTTTTCTGAGTGTGAGTGAGTGCTTATTAATGTCGCCCTATAAAACAACATGAGGACTTTGGGCGACGAATCTCATAATTTTGAGCCTTCGTCAAGTGACGAGGAGGATGCCACAGCTAACACTCCCCTCTTCAAACTGACACACCATACCAACGGGAGAACTTCGAGCCACAATCGGGAGATTTACCGTGCATCAGCCCCTCTACACGGTAGGCCTTCAGTTGCACAAAGGTTGGAACTCGTGACTGAGCGGTCACGGGTTCATGATCATAAATGTTAGATTATCGTGGCTCTATTCAGTTTTCTGAGAAGTGTCCTTGGGATCAATATACTTATGTCTGACATATATTAATTATACATATTTTGTATGTTCGATGTATATAAAAATTCAAAAAGATATAATTTAGTATAAGAAAAACATTAGAAAAATGCTACATATTGCAGGTTTATAAGTTCATAGAATGATTGGTAGATACTTGGATATTACTTTTTATCATAATAAGTGTTATATTGGATTTATTTATTTAAAACATATTGATAAATTCCGCACACTTCTGAGGAAAAATGTAAAAGAAAAAATTTGTTAATATTAATTTTTTAATTAGTGGATAGGGCGATGAACCTCGTAACTTTGAACCTCAGTCAAGTGATGAGAATGACACTTGAATTAGCAGCCCCTCTCTAAACTTCTACACCACGCCAGCGTGAGGATTTTAGGCCACGTCATATTTATCGTGAACCAGCCCCTCTTCAAAACGAGTCTCACCAGTACTCATGTGTAATGGAGAAAATTTGCATTACCTCTCTCTCGAAGTTTTTTGAAAATAGCTATGAAATCGCGTTATTTTGTTATCAACAAGTTGACTCTGACAATGAGAGATGCTGATTTAATTCAAGTATAACAATTAAGACAATTATAATCAAATCACTCTTACCTAATTAAATAGGTTATAATTTTAGATCATTCCTTTTTAAGAACCACATGCATGAGTACCTCTACGCAGCGACTAAATAATCAGTTGAACTGGGTAAATAAATTTCTTCTTTGTTGTTTGATTGACAAAAATCATTTTTTTTTTTTTTTTTGGAAAAGAAAAAGTTTTTTTTTCTCTCTCTTATCGTACAGTAAAGTATTAAATTTACCGAATCAGCCCAACTTTTTTCAAGTAATAATGTCATTTTTTCAATTGATTTTTTTTACTTCTTACTGTGTGTGATTTCCTACTACTTAAACTCTTAAAAGAAGGGAATAAAAAAAAGAAAAACCCTTATTGCATTAATTATTAACCACTTAATCGGTTCGCCCGTAAGAGCAAACGAAAGTTAACCGCAATCGGTTTGCCCGTACGCTGTATGGGCACTAATTTTTTTTTCTTTATGTCTTTGATTTGCACATATATTTTTAATCCCCCCCCCCTTCTAGTATTATATACTTATAATTATTTATTACTTAGTATAATTATATATTATTTTTAATAGTGTTTTTAAGAGATGCAGTTTGTCCCTGGTACTGAAATGCTTTGCATCGGGAATTTTTTTGCGATGAAAGCGGGAATTTTTTTCTTTGAAGGCAGGATTTAGATTCTTGAAAGTTTTTGATAAGGAACAGGAATCGGCAATACAATGCGCAGCTTGTTGCTTGAGAAGAAATGAAAATGGAAAGATATTCCAAAAAAAGCTAATATATTTTTGACTAGTTTGCAATGTAAGACTTTGTATTACACCATGTTTCAAATTGTGCGTGCTTATATTTATATGCACACGCACACAAAACCCTCAATTCTTTGAAAAAGAGGCACGAACATGAAATTTTTTTGGAAGTATGAGATTATTTTATTCTTTTGAGATATTGAAACATTCTTCATAGCTTGTAGAGGGGACTTATAAAAAGCAAACATTTAGGGTTTTTTGTGTTTCACCATTATAAAATAAATAAAAGTGTGAAAACTTTAAATTTGAAAATTAAAATAAAACTCTTCCATTTTCTCATTTTGTTAAGAATTGCGCTTAGTTACATGCAAAAAAAAAATTCAATACATATACAGTAAAAAAATGTGCCTTTTTTAAAAACAATTTAGGCAAAAAAAAAAAAAAAAAAAAAAAAAAAAAAAAAATGACCACAGTACGATTTAATTGACAAAAATCGGTCGAAAAATCAAATTTAATTTGTCTAGCTTAAATTATTCTTTGCATACTTTTCTACGACCTGAGGAAATTTGAAAGCTCTTAACTTAAAAAATACAGAATTATGATAGCTTTTATGTTCGTTTTTTTTTTTCACATCCCTACGGCAAATCAAAACTTTAAACTTACTTATCTAGGAAAGATAAAATAACTAGTTTGTCTTCATTTAAAATGCTAAGGCTTTTTTTCTATTGTACCTATTGCTTTGAATTTTTTTTTACCTATTGCTAATAGTATATGTAACAAAAGTTGTATGCATTTTTTAATTCAAGCAATAGTTATTTTTTTAAAATTAATTGAACTCAGAATTTGTACATTTTTTAAGGAGAATTTTCAATAAGCATTCATAAGAAGAAGTATAGTACAAATACCAATCATGTTATCGCAAAACCCATACCAACTTTTGTTATACAAAGTTTGACGTACTTGTAAATCAAATTTCAAGCGTGTATGTAAATTTTTGTAGGAGGAGTAGCATTTTAAAATCACAAATTTCAAGTTTTTTCCTTAAAAAATGAAATGGCTAGCTTTTAATGAAATTTTGAGCACAAAATCTGTTTTACATAGTATAACATAGGAGGCAACCAAAAAAATTTTGAAAATCCTTAAATTAAAATTTTTTGCTTAAGTCGTACCATAGGGTTAATGCCTAGTACTTGATTTGATTCGGCTAAAAGATAGTCTGAATGTTGTCCACCTATACAACTGCTATTCAAAGAAATGAAAGATAAAGAAGGCTTCTGAGGACATCTACCCTGTGGTGAAGAATGATTTTTGGTTACATTTAGTACAATGTAATAGCCCGTAAGACAGCGGGCGAGCTGGACACTTGGTTGAGCCTACAGATCTTCTATCTTCGCCCTTGAGAAAGAGAATAACATTAAAAGTATTATGATATAGTGGTTGTTTGTGATCTACCATTTTGGAAGAGTTTAGTCTTGAATTACAGGAAGACTATTTACTACATTTTTGCTGATAAATGAAGAATTAAATTGTAATTTTCCCTTGCTTTAATTTCTATCTTTTTCTATAACAATGAAGTTTTCGCTTACGTATAAGCTGTGTAGCAAAGAGAAAAGGGAAAAAATTCTCAAATTTCAAATTCACAGTATTAAAAAGAACCTATATAAAAACTATTTTTTTTATTTCGGTGACTTTTTAAGTGAAAACAGTACAGCGAAACGAAGCTTAATCTTGAACATCACAAGCACAGTTTTCCTGAATTAATCATGAAATAATTCAATTTACTCGATGGTCTTAGACAATTTAACCGCATTATTATGGGATCACAACCGGTAAAAGTAAAAGAGTTTACATAAGTAAAAATTTAAAAACTCGATTGATGGTGTTTGTGCGATGTTTTCAATTGACTGCAACCTATAAAATCTTAGACTATTTTAAAAAGTGAATTATTGTAAAATAATTCCTTGGGGTTGAATGCATTGCACGAATCCAAATGGCCATATACTGTTTGAATAATTATAATTTTTAGAGAGAAAATATGCTGTGGTTTTTTTTAAAGAAGTTAAATAATGTTATCGAACTGTTTAAAATGACTGTAGAAAGAGAAAGATGAAATTGCATTGTCAATGGGGTTTTTAAACTGATTATAATTTCTATTCAGACAATGTAAATATTTGTTTACGCTTTTTATTACTTATATTGTAATAAAATTATTATTTTTCCTTTGATATTTTTCTAAAAAAAGAAGAGACAGAATAGAAAAGAAGATGAGCTTTCATACAATAGTAATTATCCACTTTACGGATTTATACTTGAACTGGATAAGAGAAAATTGTACACGCTAGTGTTCATCTGATGTATATTTATAGAATAGTAAACACATAATAGTGAACTATTGTATCGTGTAATTATTAAATACTGGATTCATAAATACGTATGGAAAAGTAGCAATTAACCCAAACTGTAATAATACGAAACATTAAAAACGATTACCTTTCAAATGTTTTAATACTACTTTGCTTTTGTTACTATTTCCTGTAGTTATGTAACGGGTCTATTCGTGTTCTTTTTACTAACAGTCCTCTTGGGGAAAATGTGGATTTTTAAAATATATTCTATTGAAAGCCTTCCTCCTTAGAATAAGATGTGATTATGTAAATTAAGACTTGTATATAAAGATTGAACTTTCGAGTTAACTAAGAGAGAGGTTAGACTACTAACGAAAAGCAGGGGCGTGAAACTAGGAAAGAGAACTTCGTAACTTATTTGATTAATATTAAGATTGACGATTTGGACAATTAAGTGTTAAATTTAGATTAGAACGAATTGAATCAGAAGGCGTAATGCTCGAACGTAAGTGATCCAATTTACTCTTAATTCTCCTAATATCTCGTCTACCCCGCGATTGCTTCACATATTTAGTGATTGGTGCAATTCCTAGTTTGAGTTGTTGAATTTGTGTCGTAATTGAGAATTGTTGGTAAATAGAATTTGTATTGACTATGGCTAATCTTCCTTCCTACCCTCTCACACTAAGAGATGACACGGGTCATCACTTACAGTTATCTTTAGCTTCTTTCGTTCTTTTTTTTTATCATTACTCGTATTTAAAGACTGGATCTATTAAGAATGGCGTTGCAGTAAGCATTCAACACTGATTGCAAATATTTACAAGAAATCTAAAATTTTCTCCGTTGCTTGAACACTTTTTTCGTGCTAGGTTGTTTCTGTATAAAGTTTATCTAATGTGATTCGAAACAGTTTCGAATGCAGACAGGTTATGTTCAAGAAAAAGGTGTATTTGTTATATGTTTACAAGTAAAAAATAATTGAAATACTAAAAAACTGACTTATTAATTTTATAAGGTTTTTGTCCACTAGGAACATTATGAACAGCAGTAATTTAATATGGAATAGATATCTAAGGGTCACCCCCCCCCCAAATGGAAGTGGCACTACAGTCGGTTTGATAAATGGTTTAATGCTATTTACCCGGCATCACTACCGTGAAAAAAACGACCTAAAGCTCTTGCGCAGGGTATGTCATACCCAAGGGTGTTTACATTGTGTTTTTACCGTAGAATTTGTATACAAAAGTTAAAAAGGAAGAAAAGTAGGAAATACAACATGTTTATTACATTTTTCACACGTAAATTTAGTTTTTCTGTTCTTTTTATAAGGGCATTCAGTGCATTGCTATACTGGACTTTCACTGGATCTTAACTTTTTTTTACATCTGTATCTTTTTCAAACTAAAAATATAGGAGAAAATTTCTCTGTTCTTTAAACTTAAAAATTTTAAAATTCATTTTTTATTTTCTCTTATTTTGTTCCAGCAAGTTTTTTTTTCTTTTCTTCAAAAGTTCATCCGAAAGTGGATAAGATGTGTACCAGTTGTCTCCTTTAAAACTACGTTCTTCTCAAATGTTTTTGTGTCTCTTCATATAAAACATTTATTTTCAACACTGCCTCCATTTTCTAAATCTGGATCGATTTCAGTGGAGAAATCATACTTGTTGTTATACTCTTCATCATTTGATTTTTCCTCATCATAACCGCGAAGAGAATTTCTTCATCCGAAAATACTGTTGTACTATATCTATTAAAAACTATATCTATTAACTTACTTAAATATCACATTTCTTCATCATAATTACAACAATACGCCATAGCATAAGGAAGATTTAAAACGCGCGTGCTCACAGGCATTCAGAACTGTAACGGTGATTCACGCGCAGCATATGACATACCGATATCTAAAAATATATATTTAGAATTCGCCTACAAGCTAAGGCCCCTCAAAGGATATGACCTTAAAGTCAGTTACATGAGAAACTATCCATTTTCAAAAAAAGGTTTATAAAGAGCATTGAAAAAGTTAGACGGTGGGTATGACACACCTTGCGCGAGAAGTACCGTGTTAATATAAATTAATATACAAAGGAAGGAAATAACACAGGTGTAATAGAGATACACTTTACAAAGTCACTTTGTAGATAATGGATAGCCTGGATGAAGAAGTCCCGCTGTTGTTTGTGGAACCAATTTTCAACAGCAGCTAACACCTCATAATCGTGGGGAAATCGTCATCCTTTCAGATCTTTCTGGTAGGCGGCGAGAGGCCTGTTTGTAAGGGAAGTGTTCTCGAATCTCCCAGCGGAATTGCCGTAACTATGTTTAGCACGCCACAGCCACATAAGGACGAGCATTATCATGCAAGATGATACCCCGTCGGACACGTCAGTTATTCTTGATATTATTTCTCAGTTCATGCAATGGAGCACAGTACGTGGCAGCATTGACAGTCGCATTGTTTGAATGCATCCATGACGTGAAGGATGGCTTTTAACGTGCTCCCACGCTATCACACATGCATCTGGTGGGATCTGATGATATCACATGCTTTCCCATCACTCTGCGCCCTCTATAGGGGCCTGCAAAGTTCTCGTTCTCTTCAAATTGGGAAGCTATTACAGCAATGCCACTTTAATTTGGTTGACTCTTATATGTAGACCCCTCACTTTACGATAACGGTTATTTTATAACATTCCTCCTGTAAAATATCTCCCAATTTTGTTATTGATGAAGCTACAAGAAATTGTCTTATCACTTGTTGCTCAAGACAATACCATATGATTTTAGTAATGTTAAATTCTGGTTATAGGGACGGTTACAGCTTCGCCCCATAGTGACTGATGATACCAAGGTATGACGCATCTATACGCGTCCTTCTACTTACCCTCTTGGGAAATCTTTGGGCTATCAATCACAGCCAACCCATTTGGAAGAAGAAACCATGATATGCAGATTAGGTCAGTTATATATAGTATAAGTTTTCTAGCTAGTGAGTAAGATAGAGGAGAATAGATGAATAAACAAAGTTGCCTGAAGATTGAAATACCAGAGAAGCTGTCGGTAAGGAAGGATATCTACCGATCAGGTATTAGTTATATTGATAGCGCTTTAAATTCGGGCTTTAAATTGTTAAAGATATATAAGTGACGATTGGTCACATAGCTACATTGTAAATCAAATATTAGGGTAGTGGATTGATCCATAAAAGGTAGATCAATTTTTTTTGAAATTTTCTCATAATTCGCGACTCTCGTAGCAAAATTCCTTCTGCTCTTTCTGGGAACATCTCCTCTTATTTGATTAATTGAATTGTGTCTGTGATTATAACTGAGCTGAATAAATAGTTAAAATGTATTATGTCGAGTTGTCTTTCACTTCTTCCCACACCTCTAGCAGGGTCCGAGAGTAGGTTCGGATTTTTACAAAGGCAACTGCTTCATATTCATTAAACCAGCTTGTGATGTACTTTTGTAGTGGATCCTGACCTTATGTACATTGGGTTACTTAATTGTTTTTTAGTTTTTTCATGAGTTAAGACTGACGAGACCTATGAGTGAACCGGAGCCTACGTTGTAGAAAAAGAGTTTGTATATATATATAATAAGATTTGCATTTACCGCACTTGCTTAGCTTTTTAACTCATTTTAAATTGTCGATTTATAAAGTTAGTTTTTTGTTAGTTCCCAATAAATGACTGTTGTTCATGCTAGAGTACTTTCCTGTTCGCTATCGTTGGTATCTTTTTATTAGGTACTGTATCGGGCATATTAATTGTAAGTAAAAAATAACTCTGTTCAAAACAACCTATGCATTTATTCATACTATGGCTTTATTACAATGATAAATACGTATCCATATGTTAATGTGAAGAATGTTTTTCTTTAACAGAATGACCATCTCGGACACGTTTTGAGATTATTGACTCAACTTTTATAGCAATTGTTACACAGATTCACAAAAACATTTTCGAAATTTGATTTGATAATTTTTGCTAATCTCTACATTTCTGGTCTGATGAAATCGAAAATCTGAGGACAATTTTTTCCCCATCACGTACAGTTTTTGTACAATCTTGAGTGAGCACAGTAGTAATAACGATTAAAAAACAAAATCGGCTAAAAGTTTTTAAATATTTTCATCTTCGTTGTAATTACGAATACATAAATTCGTACAGATAACAGCCTGTCAGAATAAACAGTGATGCCTATTTAATTATTGTTTGTATGAAAAGGAGTTTTTTTTTCTTCGAAACTTCTTGTTGTGCGCTTCAGGGTATTTACATTCCACCTTTCCTGATACCTACGCTCCATTTCTTTGATGTCTTGATGGAATATTTCCGCTTGTTCTTTAATGATATTCCCCAAGTTTTCTAGAAAATAGTTTACGTGTAGTGTTAGAACAGAAGCTTCAAGCTCGCCACTTACACCACCTATCACCACCAAACACATTCAATCACCTATATTCATTATAACAAATTCTTTTGAGTATTAATATGAAATTGAGTATGCTTTTTTTAAATGTATCGAATGACCACATGGAACTGAATCATATGTGTTGCCATTGTGTTACGAAACAACACCTCTTTGATGAATCAACGAATAGACACCATTGATTTGGGTTATATTGCACACCAAATTGGTACATCAGTCCACGAATGTTTTTACGATAAACATTCTCGTCCTGTGAAAAGTAAGGAACAAAAACTGTGCTTCGTGTCGAAACCATGAAAAAGAAGAGCTTGTTAGTAATAAATTTTTGTTTTTAGGTTGGGAGCTAAGTAACTGAGCAGAATCTTTCGTAAGTCCATGATCTCTCACTGTGTTGTTTAACTCTTGTTGAAAAAAGAGCTCGTATTAGTTCTCTGAACTGTCTTTCTCAAAAATACTGCCTGATTCCTACTTTAGCACCATACAAGCTTCTCTGTCTGCTTCCTAATAAATCCTGTTCAAGTCACGACGGGGCTGAAGGACTGGCATCCAGAACCGTGAGGTACTGGGTGAATAGCAGATCACAGGTATAAAAGTGGCAGTCATACCCATGTGGCTTCTTTTAGCTCCCTCCACATCATTGGGATATAGAAAATCTATACGATTGTGTAATTCTCTACTTTGTACGTAACTAAGTCATACTTTGTAGAGAGCTCACACTTTACCTTGATCTCCTATTTTCAAGCCAAAATATGCATAATATACATTTCTGATGAAATAAATCTGTTATATTTTTAGGGGTACTTTCTTATTGTATAATCACTCCAGATATGAAACATAAATAGTCTGATCTGGCAACACAAGGACGATGAGACATTTTTTCAAAATGCACTTTCAAGCCTCAAAAAGCGCTTTAAACTACTTTGAACAAACTAGGAGACTAAGTGAATGTATTCTCTTGAAATGACACAAATGGACTCAGATAATGAGCAACAAATTGAGCTCCCAGTTTTAGATATAAGAAGTTCAATCTGGCTTAGGTTTAGAAGATGAATAAAAAGAACAGACAAGTATTTTTCCGATTTGAACAGGTTGTGCCTGGAACTTTAAGCGTACACCCCCTATTGAGGGAGAGTAGTAAAGAAAATATATCACAATAAGTGCTTAGAATAAACAAAGAAATATTTTAAGAAAGAAAAACAGCTACAAGTTATTAGATACATAACCTACAAAACTGATATGTTCTATAAATTTGAAAAAAATCTGCACGCGTGATAGAGAAAAATGGACTTCACTTTCAGATACAGCATAATAAAAAACATAAATATTAGCAAAAATTATCTAATCAAATTTGAGGTTGTAGATTTGTGTTATCTCTTGCGTTCTTTCGTTGTACAATCCAACTTACCTAAGCGATTCTTCAAAGTACTCCACGAGTTCTTTGTAGAATTTAAATCTTATGAATTTCCAGGTCAATTAAACACATTAATATAATTTTCCAGAATTGAAGTCTTGACCATTTTTGATTTATGACAAGGGCTCAAGTAAGGTTGAATTGTTCCGGGAAGAATTTGCATGAATGGAACAATGCTATACGTAGCAATATTTCTACGTACTCGGTTGAGTTTATCACACCTTGAATAGGAGCTACAAGGGGTGATCAAATGAATAGGTACGAAACGACATAAAAACGAAACAGTTAAATATTTGCATATTCCGCCAAGGGAGAATGTAGCGAGACATCTCGGGATGCCATTGGAGACTCTGACTGGGATCGGATCATGCGTGGGTGCCCGCATGCGCAGGAGAGAGCAAAGGCTCTTATAAAAAGCGGCGTCCAAATGATGCGAGCACAGAATTACTCGAGCACAGAAAAAGCATTAACTCCGATGTGTACTGTGAGACACTCCGACGCCTACGCAGGTCCATCAAGAACAAAAGACCGGGGCTGCTCACGGAGGGTGTGGTTCTGCTCCATGATAAAGCGCGTCCACACGTCTCCAGAGTCACACAAATGGAACTGGACAAGTTCCAATGGGAGACGTTGGACCATCCGTCCTACAGTCCGGACATGTGTTCCTGCGATTTCCATGTGTTGGGTCCACTGAAGAAACACCTGAAAGGAAAGCGCTTCAACTCGGACGACGTACTCAAGGACACTGTGAAGGACTGGGTCTCGTCACAGCCACAGGAATTCTGGGAACAAGGAATCCTGCGGCTTGTTCATCAGTGGGATCGTTGTGCTCAGGCCTATGGTGTATATTTTGAATAAAGTCTATATTTGTACCCACCGTGTCGTTTCGTACCTTTTCATTTGATCACCCCTTGTACGTTCCCAAAACCATTTGCCGTAAAAAAAACCCTAAAGTATCTGTTTCACGGGTGTTTGACTGTTTGTTGGACATGTTCAGATCTTAAAGTTTCACTGTCACTGGCATTGAATTTTTTTTACGAAACTTCAAAGTTTAATTCTTAGCATTGATATTTTGACACTGATTGCACTTGCATTGAGCTATAGAAATAAAAATAAATAAATAATATCTGCAATATTTCTTCATTTTTGAAGGAATGCAAAATGTTAATGCCTGTGTGTAAAACTTTATTTAAATAATATAAAAAATATTAATTGTAGCAATAATTGGATTAATTAATCGGATTGTTGCTGGGATGGGGGACCTTTTACCCGGTAGCTCATTTCAAGGTATCTGATACTCTCGATATCTTGTTTCACTAACAACTGGTTCTTTCTTAAAAGTATACCGATCCCCGGTCTAGAATTCACTTAACTTTATAAATTCTCTGAATTTTTCTTTATAAAAATAATAAAAATAAATGCAGTAAAATATTCTTGATTCAAATGATACTACAGAAAAACTAGCTTTCAGAAACAGAAAGATTTGCTTTCATAATAAACAAGGAAGCAAAAAGTTGATTGTAAATTAATGTTTGCAACATGTGTAAATGATAGAAAGACTGGTTAATATGAAATTTTTTTGCCTTAATTTTGTAGAATTATTCTTTGTGGAAAATTTCATTTACCTTTTTGTACAACGTTTGTGATTTATATATTTGCACAATTCATCATATTCTGAGTATAATACTCTTTATGTCTTTTCATACAAAGATTTAAAAATTCAAATTTATCGTAACCAGATTATTCACTGAACATTTAGTTACTGAAATACACCCATTTGTGTTAAAATTATTCTTACTTTTTGAGAAACATATTACTCTGGAATACCCTACTCATATCGCAAAGCATTTGAAATTTGCTTCAGATCACAAAAAGAAGAAAAAGAAAAAGGTTGTTTTTTTTTCCTTTTTGAGAATTTTTTTATTTTATTACACGATATCTTATTTTTTCATAACTGTAGAGTATCATTGAAAAAAATCAACTAATATACAACAGTTCTTCGAACATTGTACAATCTTAATGTCTTAAATATAACCCAATATAAAACAAAAAGTGGAAAAATTACAAAAAATTGTTAATGTACTTTATGTACGTTATGGAACAGTACGTAATGTACATTAACTTTTACGAAAAAAAATTAATGCCAAGCATTATATCTGCACAATATTATTTTTTTAAAAAAGAGTTGAATAACAGTTCTTAAAAAATGATACTATCTTTTGTAAGGTATGTGTACGATGTAACTTTTCAAACATACAAAGATCAAAAAATATTCTTGCATAAATTTTCATTAAATTTGTAAATTTTTTATGCATATTACAAACATTGCCAAACAATTCAACGAAATGACAAAGAAATTCTAAAATTAAAATTCTATATATTCCTCTAACAATCAAACTAAAGGGAATTTTAATGAATTGCAATAAAAAATTTTTTTTTTAATATTCACAGTAAAATTAGGTTGTTTTATAATTATTAAAATTTTTATGTAAACATTAATTTACAGGCAGAAAATTTGCGAGTTTATAGAAGACAGTAATTGAGTACCTGTAACAATATATATTTTTTGCAGATTAAATTAGTATGAGTATTTGTATTGAGTTATGAAATAAAAAAAACAGTACGCGTCAGCACCATAGATTAGAACAGAGGATCTCAAACTTGTCATGTTTTTCGATCTGAGCCCTTGCTTACTTAATATTGAATTTTTGCAAATTCATGAACTTCAAATGTGTTTTGGCCAGTAGGTATACTGTGGTAGCTCGCTGCTATTTTAAAAACACATTTACTTTTCTATCTGTAGTGAAGTGTTGTGTGAAAAACTAAAAAAATACATGTTAATTTTAAACATTTATTAGATAAAAGTTAATATTTAGTACCTATTACACAGAATAAAAGAGTAAAAACAAATGCTTTTATGACGCTTTAGTTACAAATTTTTAATACTTAGCATAAATTTACTTAGGTTTTACCTCAAATCTCCTCGGGTTAGTAATGTCCAGTCTATTTTTTTCATAAAAAGAAACAAATTAAGAAAAACTTTTATCCTTCAAATTAACAAAATAATTCAAAAAGCAACTTTTTATTTATCTCTATAAAACCCAGATAAATCTTACCCTAAATTGGGCAGAATTTGATTTATCTATTACTTATACACAATTTCAATTTCCAAATAATCAAAAAAAATACTAATAATTATAACTTTTTCACTAAATGTTTATAATTATTATGTACCTGAGATGTTTTCAATATTTCTATTGCTTATAACAAATGCTTTTTAGTAATTTTTGGTTTAATTTAGTTAAATATTTTGAATTACAGAAAGAACAAAAAAATTCACACTAAGTTCTAAAAAATAAATTTTCTGAAAAAAAAAATATTGTTTCTAAATTTTCAGTTAAATTAGCTTCTTTACCTGTATCTTTATTTAATAGCAAATGACATAAATGGAGTTTCAAATAAAATATTGAGAGAAAATCATATGATGCATTTTATAAAGGAAATGAAAATTAATTTTTTTTTTATTTAGTGCAATAAATATTTTTTTAGATACATGTTCTCAAAAAAAGAAGAAAAAGTCTGGAGCACAAAATAGAAAAAGGAAATTGCAACGAGGGAAAGCTAATCAGGAACTGGCGGGATCTCTAAATAAATATCTCAGAAACACAACAGGATTAGACGGTTAAGTAATTGAACCAGGACCATCATCATCCGGTTTGGAATTCATACTTAAAATTTATCTCAAAATGTAAATTTACCAGAATATTATCAAGAAGAAACCACGATTGTACCAATAGAAAACTTAGATGTTGAAGTAGAAAATTCCACCCGATAATAACATATCTCAAAACGAAGATTTTGACTTTGTGTTAAGCGATCCAGCTACCTGGCCTGATGCAATTTCTATAAAAATTAGAGATTATTTAATTGAAAATGGGCCTTTCCCGCTTGATAACCAAACATTTTCCGAGAGATAATTCTGGTAGAAAGTTTTCAGAATCGTTCTATTATAGAACATTACCGAATGTAGAAAAAGTATTTAGAAACTATATTTAGTATATTCAAATTCCCGAAACGCAGTTTTTTGCTCTCTACCCATGTAAACTATTCAGTGAGAAGCATTCACAGCTTATTAAGAATGGGTGTAATGATTGGGCACATTTAACCCACATTTTAAAAACACATGAAAGTAGTGCATCTCACCTTAAACATAGTTCACAAAATGCAGTGAACTCAAAATGTCTTTACATAATTTATGCACCACTGATGCAGCTCAACAAAGATTTTATGATGCAGAAAAGGTCTATTGGCAATCGGTTATTGAACGACTTATTTATTTAATTCAATATTTAGCCCGGCAATGCCTTGTATTTAGAGGTTCTTTGAAAGAGTTGTATCATAGTGATAATGGAAATTTTTTGAAGTTGGTTGAAACCATAGCAAAATTTGATCCAATTATTGCTGAACATCTCCACAAAATTCAAACATCTCAAAAAAAGAACATTGCTCATTACTTAGGGGATCAAATTCAGAATGAAATTATAAGCATTATTTCAGAAAGAATTAAAAAGCATTTATTAGATATGATTAAATCGTCAAAATATTACTCATTAATTTTGAATACTACACCTGATATCAGTCATACCGAACAGCTGACTGTTGTAATTCGATTTGTTTATAAGAAAGAGGAAACCAATAAAGCCCAAATTGAAGAACATTTTCTGGAATTTCAATCTGTCGACGACACTACTGGACAGGGTCTGTATGAATTCATAAATGAGCATTTAAAATCGTTAGTTAGAACTAAATTTATCAGATTTACGAGGCCAGTCTTACGATAATGGTGCTAATATGAGAAGAAAGCACAAAGGATTGCAACAAAAAATTATTGAAAATAATTCGAGAGCACTTTATATCCCCTGCTCTGCCCATTCTCTAAATTTAGTTGTAAATGATGCAGCTAAAATTTCCTTCGAAACAGTTAATTTCTTCGGAGTAGTGCAAGAGCTTTACCAATTACTTCTCTTCATCCGAAAAAGGTTGGTCTGTTTTGCAACAGTATGTTGAGAGAGAGAGAGAGAAAATCTAACTTTAAAGCCACTCTCCAACACCAGAATGGAAAGTAGAATTCAAGCTTTAAGACCGTTGAAAAACGATTTGAAGGGAATTTTGAAAGCGTTAATAAAGATTCAAGAAGATCAAAGATACATGTAATCCAGAACCCAGGTAAAAAAATTTGATTCAGAAGGTTTCCTCGTTTAAATTCATTTGTTCCATTAACATCTGGCACGATATTTTAAATTTAGTAAATGTAGTAAATCAAATAATGCAAAATTCTAAATGTGATTTACAAATCGTGACTGACAATTTACAAAATCTTATGAGTACTAAATAATCGTAGATCAGATGAAGCGTATGAACATGCAATTCCCAATGCAAGTATCGTTGCTGATGATTTGGGTGTGGATACTAATTTTCCACAAAGTCGAAACAGGTTTAAAAAGAAACTATTTCAAGACGAACAAACCGATGAACCAATCAACAATCCAAGACAAAAGTTTAAGGTTGAATTTTACAATATAATATTAGACACTGCTATTTCTTCAATTTCAGAAAGATTCAGTCAATTAAAAGAACATTACAATTACTTCACTATATACCTAATTTAAAAAACTGGAGTGACAATTAAATTTTGAAACATTGTAAGAATTAGAACGAAAATTAACGGATACTAAAAATGTTAATGAAAAGGACATAGATGGATTACATTTGTTTGAAGAAATAAAATCTTTGAGATGATTTACCAAAGAGGATATGTCACCTATGGATGTTTTAAATTATATTTATGAAAACAATCTTATCGATACATTTTCGAATATTGCAATAGTTTTACGGATTTCTTTAACCCTGCCAGTTTCGGTGGCTACTGGAGAACGAAGTTTTTCAAAACTTAAAATTATAAAAAAAAACTACATGGGAGATCTACTATGGCGTAGGAGAGATTATCGGACTTGTCCATTATATCCATAGAGAGAGAGATAGAGAGAGCGAAATTTTGGATAAATTAAATATAAAGGAATTGATACGAGCATTTGTAGCAGCTATAGCTAGGAGAATCAATATTTGAATATATTTTCTAATTTTTATATTTTACTTGAAAAATTTTATATCCTTTTTGCTTTGTTTTGTTTTTAAAATTTATGAAATAATAAAAAAAAAAAACAATAAGATAAACGTGTTTTAATATTATAATTTTAAAGCTTTTCAGTTCGAAAGTCAAATTTCGAATACTATAAAAGAGTATTTCACATATAATTTGTAGCACTTTATAAGATTGTAACAGAATCTCTCTCTCTCTCTCTCTCTCTCTCTCTCATAAAGGGGCGCCGAAATTCAACTTGAACAAGGGCGCCTAATACCCACGCGGCGGCCCTGTCGTTGAAAATTACTTTCTTCAGATCGTCAGCAGGTCATGGTTTATATTTTTTGGCTCGTGCTAGAAGCTTTATCTTCCTTTTAGGATTTAAAAATCGCTTTTTTCTTCTCTTGTCTGCTGGCCAATTTACAATTGCCTACGGCGCCGGCATACAGTTGAAATACTAACACCAAAGTCAGTTGTCAATAAATCTTTTTCTAAGGTCTGAGCTTGTTTTCTCTCCTCGAATTAATTTTATTCTTTATTACCATGGTTTTATCAGTTCGATGCACATGATTTGCCTCCACCAACTACATAGTCATAGAAGTGGGATTTTTATAAGCAAAAAAAAAAAAAAAATATTTGAACTCTTCCTCAGAGTCATGCTAATTTTTAAGCATAAGAAAATAACGTATGTTACACAAAAATCAAAAGCTAAGATCGAATTGCTATACTAAAAAGCTCAAAAATGAAGCTAAGACAGTCTAACAGCTTTGTTCTAAAACAGGCATACCATCTCAAGGCAGATAAAACTGTAGATTAAGGTGGTTCACAAACAATTAAGAAAAAAATTGATTGTACTAATTAATTTGCTCAGTATAGTAATAGTGAAAGATTCAACCATTGTTAAGTATTGTGGGACTGTGGTTAAACTTCCAAAACTTTCATGTATGGGCGAAAGCATTATCTGCTTAGAACAAGACGCGACAACCAATTGTCTGCTTCGCTGAATAAACTTGATCCTGGAATACTTTTAAATAGGTTTTGACTGTTACATAACCTTTTAGAAAGACTGTAAGGCCTAAATAATGTTAAATATTAGCACACTGTATAATATAAGATCTAGTTTAATTTTTTACAGTTTAAATCAAGCAGTCAGGTTGAAATGTTTTTGTGTGACTTCGTCAAATATAAATTATCCCTGTATTAGGAAACACAGTGAAAGACGCTTCGTTCGCAACTCATGTCCCAATAAATC
Organism: Trichonephila clavata; assembly: GCA_019973975.1. NCBI lineage: Eukaryota > Metazoa > Arthropoda > Arachnida > Araneae > Nephilidae > Trichonephila > Trichonephila clavata. Next base: position 37,930 of record BMAO01022629.1, read on the forward strand.
CGCAAAAACTATTAGGGTTAGGGTATAATATTGAAATCTATGGAAATAGTATGTGAACGCGGTCCATGGTTTGAGGTCCTCCCACTTCTTCACCATCCGAAGTTGTAAGTTTAAATCAGTAATCTGCGATATCGTTGTAATAATTTTCCTTATGTGCTTTAACTCAAAACATATCGCAAAAATGGCATGTAGATGGTTTATTTTTAGTTAAATTTAAATAGGATGCTTTGTTCGAATTAAACTATGGAAGAAGGATATTAAAGAAAGACTATTAGTATGTATATGAATTCTGGCATCATTAGATACTACCCGACTAACAGAGAATCTAATTGCAAATATCTTTGCATATAAACAGTATTAAATGTCTTAAGTTTAACAGATAAATTTTTTGAAGAAAGAGAGACAGAGGAGATATGTACACCGTGAAACAAATCTTAGAATAAATCCTGAAATTTTCTTTGTATTTCTAGGATCCTTCTAAACGGTTATAAGAAATGAACCTGTGAATAAGACAGATATTATGAAGCAAAATATTAGGTCAATATTGTTGGAATAGATGTGTTCAAAATAAAAATATATATCTAACGTTTTGATTTCAAATCTGATATTTAATATGTGTTCTTGATACTTAATTAAATTGGAGGAATATCTGTTAAGATGTTTAGAGCATCGATAAGAGATATGTGATGATGCGATTCAAATATTTTAGCAAATAAATACAATTTCAGTTTAACCATTTGTCGGAAAAAAAATCAGAGCGTTATCCCACATCCCCGCTCCATAGGTAACAATTGGATCAATTGTTACAGTTAACTCCGTTTTAAGAATATTGTTGTTATGAAACGATTTAAATTTGTCAACTCTATTAATACACTGGTGAGCAAAACTTAAGCAACAATATACATTTTAAGCAGATAGCCATGAAATTGCAACAAAAAAAGGAGGGGTTATTGCGAGCAGTACAATAAACGCGCTATTTAGTAGAAAGGTGATGTGTATGTAAATGTCAGGAACGCAGCGTCATAGACGACGTGAGTGTATGCAAACACGTGCGGTCGGCTCGTACAGCTCAAGATTACAATAAAAAGAGGAATGGAGACGCAATTCAAGACATTCTTTGAAAGAGCAAGAGAGATCTGTCGTGAAATATATATATATATATATATATTTTTGGAAGAATCCTTTTACTGGGTAATTCTTTTGATATTTTTCTGCTTAAACATTTTGGGAGAATTTTTTGCCTACTAGTAGTCGGTTGTTCTTTCATATTTCTATGGGATTTTTTATACTTTGGATTTTTTATACTTAGAATTTTTATACTTTAAATTTCTATTTATTTTATTTTGGTCTTTCCTACCGAGTTGCAAAGGGGGAAGGTTGGCGCCTTCAAACTAGTTTAACCCCACTTATTCGGTCCTAAGTCCGAAATTGCATTTTGACTCGCTAGGTTCTTATTTGTATTTCATTAGATTTAATCGTAATTTTTTTCCCCCTGTTATGTTCTATATTTATATAAATTTCTTCCATATATATATATATATATATATATATATATATATATATATACTGGTGTCCAAAAATTAAGCATAATTGATAATAATGTGATTAAAGAAGGAAATGTAAATCAGAATAGCGGGAAACGTGATATGCGAGTGTAAAATGGCTATAAAATAAGGAAGCAAATCAAGAGAATGATAATAATTAATTTTATTATCCAAAGTAGCAGCTTGAAAGAAAACTAAGCATAGCAAGGATTCACACTTTAAAGAAAACATGAAAGAAAACATTAAATAAAATACTGATGCTGCAGTTTAATAAGGCGTGTGGTCACCTCTGACAGCCAAGCACGCTGCACAGCGATTTACCATACTTGCTATGAGATGATGAATGAGTTGTGGGATCAAACGGTTCCAAGCTTCTTGGAGAGCTCTCTTCAGTTCTGTAACGGAGCTTGGTGGATGCGAAAGGGCTGCAATTTGTCTCCCGAGCATATCCCATACATTCTTGATAGGATTTAAATCAGAAGAGTTCGCAGGCCACGACATGCGCTGGATGCTTTCCATTTCAAGGAATTCATCAATCAGCACCGCTTGTTGACATGGCGCATTATCTTCCATGAATATGAAGACAGGACCTACAGCACCTCGAAACAAGCGAACATAAGGCTCAAGAACTTCGTTTCTGTATCTTTGAGCAGTCACAGACCCCGTGTCAAAGAAATGGAGGTCTGTGCGGCCGTCCATCATGATGCCTGTCCATACCATTACTCCCTTTGATGGAAAATGATGTCTTTCCGTTTTTTTTCTTGGTTCAAAACGTGTTCCACGTTCTCTCCATATCGTTACCCGCCGAGAATCCCTACTCAGACTAAACCGGGACTCGTCACTGAACATCATATTGGCCCACTCTCCCACACTCCAATGTTGATGTTTCAAACTCCAGTTCAAACGAACGCGTTTATGCGCAGACGTGAGGGAAATGCAAACTGCTGGTCTTCTGGCATACAGGCCAGCATGGTTGAGTCTCCTGTAAACAGTTTATCTCGAAATTCGTATTCCTGTGGCGACTATGAGAGCCGAACCCAGTGCTCAGGCAGTACTGCCCCTCTGACGTCGCGCACTTATTACCAGATATCGGTCTTGGCGAGGGGTTGTGACTCTTGGTCGACCTGATACTGGTTGTCGGGTAACATCTCCCGTTCTTTGAAACCTCTGCCACAGTCTGCCAAACCCATGTTATGTTGCGGTTTTGCAATTTTTTGTAAGATCCAGCTTTTGGGACACAAAACTTGACTTTGCCGAGGGACCCTAATACTTTCCATTACGCCACAAGCAGTGGCGTAACTTACACCCCCGTATTGCGGTGAACCCAGGGATGCAAGGGATACTTTGGACTTAAGGCCTAAAACCTGATTTTGCAGGGGGGGGGCCTAGTATTCTCCGTTACGCCGCTGGCCACTGCCCCAAGCTGCGAGTTTGTGTTTGTGACCGTTTTGCTACCGCGGCCAAATAACGAGCGAATAACATTCTAATATAAAACGATTTAGTCTATATGTTTGCAACAAATCTGGAATTTAATACCTAACAAATATTTCTGGATTGTATGAAAATTATTGTTGAAGGATTTATCTTAAAAAATCGGAAAAAACATGAGAAAAAAATTCAAGAAATTTCCATATGAAAAGCGGATTAAACATTTCTGGCTAATGAAATACTTAATAAATAAACAACACCGTTTCGCAGAAGAAATAACATTCAATGAATATAAATTTTTCATTTGTTAAAATAATAAACGAAAGTAACTGCAACAAACGTCCCAACCGCGGAACAGGTTTAGAGAGCATGATTTCCTTGATACATTAATTCAAACTAGCTCTTATACGTGAATTATTTCAAACATTATCTGGACTTTTTAGATATATACTGGCACACGTTTTTGGTAAAGTATCCACAACATATTCCTTTACATATTTAAAGGGAAAAATCAGATAAAAGAAACTATAGAAAAAGTAGGGGTAAAAATCAGTTACATATAAATCTTGCAAATTAAAACTCATGCGACTATAAATCAAATTTACATAATTTAAGTATATCGTCATTAGGGCTCTTGAATTAAATTCTTCTCGAGAAAAAAAAGCAAAATATTGAACAAACTGGTATAGTTTTAAATTGTATTGTAGCATTGTTATGGACGTATAACACTATATTTATAAATAAAGCATGCATGTGTGTAATAAAGAAGTATATGGATATAAATCCAGAACCATAACACATTTGTTTATTCAACTTAATATTATAAATACATATTTAGGATGAAGTTATTAGTAAAGTGTGTATCTCTTATTCACAGGAATTAATAGGGGATAGGATATTTTTCATGGTACAGTCGACTCTCGATAATTCGAAGTTGGAGGGATCAATAAAAAACTTCGAATTATCAAGAGTTCAAATTATCAAGAAAGTAAGAAAAAACTCCCAAAATACATGAAATGAAATTTTTTTAAGACATTTAAATTTTAAACTATTTAAACTATGTAATAAAACAACGATTGTACATATGTACAAAATTACTTTACAGTATTTTTTAAAAGTACACATATTATACAGTATAATTATTATACAAAAGTGAAAAATCCTGTATTAAAAGAATACACCTGTGTAGTAATTCTCGAACAGGAGTCTCACGCCCCACCAAATCTCTTCCATTCCTCACTGGGAATAAAATCGTTTCGCACTCGGTTCCCACAGACACTGTCCGCAATACCATTGGTTCTTCAAGGCAGGGTTCAGTCCGGCCCATGCCCTATTTGGTGCCACATGCTATAAGTCACACAGTTGAGCCATAAATCGTCATGTTAGTCCAACGCAAAAAACACGATCCTACAAATATTTTCTGCCCAATAGAGGGCCATCATTTCTGGAAACACTTGTTAAACGAAAGATATGGATGGCTGACAAAGGTGCGAACAGAACTGTCCACTTGAAGAAGGAAAGCAATAAAAAAACCTTTTCGCCTGAGGAACCGGGAAACACAAAGAAGGGGTAACAGGCAGATGGTCATCAAAGAGGCTACGTTACAAGGAAGACACGCAAAGACAATACAACACAAAACATATAAGCTCCAATCTGTTTGCTACAGTACTCTAGATAGTAAGTATATGAATTGTTGAGAGTTTTATTAGATAACTTCGAACTATTGCGTTTTGTAGTCGGGCCAGCTACAGATTTTACTTCGAAATATTAAGTGTTTCAAAACGTATTGTTTTACTTCGAAATATCAAGAGTTTTTCTAGGGGGCTAAGCTTATACTTTGAATTAGCGAGAGGTTCGTATTATCGAAGGTTTGAATTCGTGAGAGTCGATTGTATTATATCAACAAAAAAAAATCTCTAGTTAATTATAAATTAAGAATGTGCTTGTGTATGTTCTCAGTGTACGTATTTTAATTAAGAAGAGCGCACATATGGTTCTTATCAATCAATAACCTTCAACGCTCACATTCAATTACAAAGATCAAAGCAAAGAAATCAAATCTTTCTCCGAAAAGCATCTTAGATCTTTATCATGAATATCATCAAGAAATAAAAGTTTTTCAACAGTTAAGATTGCCATTGCTTTTCATTCATTAATTGTACAATTGTGCTAAGAAATGGAAAAAAAAGCCTCTATTTTTTTCATTTCTCGAAAACAAAACTTCTTATAATTAAAGAGCATTTCTTGTTAGGTAATTTTATAATTTTTTAAGGATTTTTAGAAGCGATTTTGGCGTATCATCACATAAAAAAAAAGTTTAAATAGTATATCCGGTAAAAAAAGAGAATAAGTCACATATTTCAAGTTTCTATAATTATGTGCGGTGCATTACATAACTTATTCCGAAACTTATTGATAAGACGTGAGGTGAAAGGTGGGGTCATTTCTATTCTGGAAAAAATTAAAGAAAATTGCCTAGCACTTGGTTTAGTGAGGACGAGCACATTTTTGAAAATGCGGTAATTGACAACCACCATCACATCATTAGCTACTATGTCCATAAATCTCACAATTTTTTACGATGAGTTTTTTCTAATGTTATCTTACATACCCCTACTATCAACGGCAGTCACAAGTCGGACAAAAAAAATTGTTGGTTTGGTGAAAATCAATTGTTTGTGTAAGTCGGGGTTTGAGAAAAAGATGTCGCCTAACATTCTCTAACTCTGCTTGCAAATTATTGCAGGAATCGTAGTGTTTCAAACATATCCTACAGTGTTGCAGGCTGAATCATATTGGTAGATTGGTTTGGCATGCCACAGCTGAAGGGTTGCCAACCCCTGATATATATAAACAGGAAACAAAATCTCAGAGTTTCGTATGATCAGACTTTAATTCTCTAAAAAGAAAAAAAAAATCTGCTGATTTCAGTTTGAGTGCTACTATAAAAAGTTTAAAAAATCAACTTTCGCATTACAGGCTATATATTATTTAAAAAAATGGAATAAAAAATAAAATTATTGAAAAACAAAAATTAAAATTTGTTTCCATTATTAAACATCACATTAAAGATGATCCAAAATACAAGCCTCGAGATGTCTTATCTAATCAGAATTCGGAATCTTCATGGACAAATCAGACATGGACAAATCAATTAAGAATTCGCTGTTTTAAAACGTAAGAAATGGGTATCATTTAAACCAGAGATGGGCAACTCGCGGGCCATATTGTAAGAATGGAGCATACTGGAGGGCCACACCTTTTTAAAATGATTGCATTCATTATAAAAAAAATAATAATAAATATAAGTTAAATAAAATAGTTGATGTTTTATTCAATTTATTTACTTAGTTTTCATGTTATCTATATCTGCACACACACACAAGCACATTTAATTTTAGAATCAGTTTAATGGGGCAAATGTACCCTGTAACACTTTTCTCCCATTTTTTCTAAAATCAGGAATGAAATTGCTTGTTGAAATTCTCATCACAGCCCGCAAATTTATGTCAGCCAACTTGCATCTATATTTACTCTTGTTGATTTTCATGTAAGAAAGACTTTGCTCACAACAAATATAAATCGGCTAAAATACAAAGAATTTCCCCGCAAATTTCTTCATACGTGGAAATTGTTCAGCTGACAAAGATTTGTAGAAGTCAATATCATAGAATGACACAATTTTTCCGCACTGTGACCTGACTGTAAATCAATAAAAAAGTTCAAGTGTAGCTCCTTAGGTGCTGTATCAATATCAGCAGTAATGTAATAACAGAAAAAATTTAATTTTGGCTCAAATTTTTTAAAAATCCTGAGATCTTGTGACCTTGTACTCTAAAGTTTGTAGGTCAGGGGTGTCAAACTCGCGCACAGACCAATATATTGGCCCACAAAATATCAAAATATCTCCCGAAATAGGAAAGATAGTAACAGAGAAGAGATGTCAAGTGTCAGGACGCGTGAATATTAAATATGTCTTGTTCTTTTATATATATATATATATTTATTATAATATATTTTTCGAAACAAACCTATGTTTCTATGAATATTGATTTTCTATGCGACCCACCTTAAGTTAAACGTTGGTTATTTGGCCCAAGTCACTTTGAGTTGGATACCCTTGCTGTAGGTTATCTCTTTGTAGAAACTCTTTCAAGTATTTAGTTTTCCTAATAAAGGAATTCTGTTTTCCTTATAGTGAAAAATACAAGACAAATTATTGATCACGCACGCTAAAGAAATCTCGATTCAAAAGGGATTTTCGACTGTCTTGACGGGCCACAAAAAAAACTCTTTGTGCGCCACTATTTGCCCATTTCTGGTTAAAACTTATATAATTGTTGATTTGGAAAAATTGTAATTTTACACTGAGAAAATGTTTTTTATTATTACGTGCTAGGATATATTGAGAAGAAACTATTTTCTTTCATTAAAAAAACAAAGTATCATGCGCGATAAACGAAGATAATGTTAATTAGACACAAAAACTAAATCATTTGATGTCTTGACATAGTGATATTTGCATCGAGTTTATCGGGTTATTATTTTTTAAGGGTTTTTTTGTTTTATTTTACACAAATGAGGATTTAGATAAATGTAAAAAAATATTGAATTTAAAGTAGAATTTTAAATCTGAGGCTACCAGTGAGACCATGGAAATTATTTAAAATTACTTAATAATAATTATTAACAATTAGTTTCCAAATGTGCGGTACGTGGTTTATCAGATGGTTGATTTAAAATTGTCTCCCATTACTTCCGGTTCCTCTGGTTGTAGAGCCGAAAGGAAGACAGGATTTTGTAATCTCTAAGGTTACTCTAGCTCGAGTAAATTGAGTTTCCATTTACTTGAACCATATTCCAGGATTTAGGTCACCAAAATGGCAGAGCTTTAAACGGTGACAAGTGCGATTAATCAAATTTTCCAATTTCGTCGCAAGACACTAATGCGAAAAGAAAAAAAAATATATAGTGATTCGTAGGATTTAAGATTACTAAAAAAGTAAATATATATATATATATATATATATATATATATATATATATTATTTCATGTATATTCAAAATAAAATTCTTTAGAACTCTAGATTTCTGTGAACCGCGTGGATGATGGACGATTTTAATTCGTCAGAGCCCGTGGCGAAACTGGTTTAAATTCGTTTTTATCTGGTGTTGAATTAATATGTTGTATTCAGTGGCACTGGAACTACTACAAGTGCTTTTTTATGCAATTATTCTATGAATTTTCTACCCAGTCTTAAAAAAAAGTTTTTTTGTTTTTTTTTGCTCCTGTGTTTTCCAATCTTTTCAGACATACAGTAGCACTTTCTTGGCATGAATATTCGTTTTTGCCTCTGATATTGATGGCTACCTTGTATCAATCCACGCTTTTCTGCTTTTAGGATTGTTGTAGAAAATCCATTTTTCATCACCATGTGCAAAAAGTCCTTTCTTTTGTATCGAGAAAGTTAATTTCGCGGAGATGCCAAATCCGATTTTTGTTTTCTCCTATCAGTTCGTTCCATTTTCCTTTTTCCTGTATCTTTCCCATTGTATGCAGTCGAATAAATATTGCTTGATGAGAAACTTTCAACTGTTGTCTTCTGCAAGCTTTCCTTGAGTTGGACAGGAAGTTTTATCCAGTAAGACGAGGTTCTTCGTCTTCAAATTTTTCACTGCACCTGGTGTGGATCGTTCTCAAGACAAAAAAATGCCATCTCAAGATATTGGAAACCACTTTTTTACTGCTATAGGACTCACAGAATAATCCTTCAAAGTGTAAACTGAGCAATTCTGTAGTTTGAGAGGCATTTCTTTCAATTGAAAACATAACAGAATGCGCTATCGCTATTGTTGCTGATTGACATTCATCTCTTATAAAACTGATACACATTGAATGATAGCTTATATCAGATTATATATATATATATATATATATATATATAAATTTAAAATTTTAAAAAAGCGATGAATAAACTACATATATCTAAAATAGCGGACAAATTGGATGTTTAAAGTTTATTTTTTAATGCAACCAACTTCAAACCCAAGTTTCTACTTGCACGGCTGTTCGTAAAGAAATAAAAGAATTTTTATATGTATATATATATATATTAAATATACACTTTTTCTAATTGCTCGAATATTCCTAAACGGTTTGAAGAATTATAAACCAAATATTGACAATTATATAGTTGTTCATTTTTTGCGAATCATGAAGCAAAATTATCATAATTAAAATAACCATACCTTTTCCAACTCTTGGCTGAGCTATTTTATTAGAACCATTTATTTCTATAGTAAGTGATCAATAAATGTACAGGTAGCCTGTAGATATTGTAAATGTTATTTTTGTAGAAAATGCCGTATATTATACAAATCCATATTATAAAAAGCAAAGAATTAGGACAAAATGGGAATTAGTTTCCAAATATTATAGAACATTATAAGATCATTAGGTGAAATATTTTTATTTAAACAATTTTTACAACAGTATTACATAATAATATTATTAAACACTAAGGAAAAAGCAAAGATTTTAAATATACTAATGCTTCATTAAAAAAAAAGAAATTGATTTCAAATTCTAATAAATTTCAATGTTCTGCAAGCAAATATGATAAGACATACAAGCTGAAATGAAAAATTTCCAATGAGATATTTTGTGTACTTTAATTATTTTCTTTCTTAATATTTTCTACAATGTTTGACGCGAGAATTTCTATAATGTTTGCTCTTAAAAAATTTTTAAGGGGATTTACCTAATTCTCAGACCTTACTAGAGTAAAATCATGCTCTAAGGCAGTTTTTCCCTACATTTTCACTCTTATGGAACCCTCTGCTCAAGTTCTAGGGAGTCCCAACGTTCTGTAACATTTTTTCATAATATTTTTATTAATGATTATTAATGGAGACAAAAAAAATGTCTGCTATTTCAGTCGTTTATTTTGATACCAAAAAAAATTCAATTACATGCCATTGGCATAGTTTTAAGCATTATAGGGTATAGATAAATAATACATTTATTTAGAGCAACAGTAAATCATAAATGTTTAAAGGAAATCTATGTCTGTTTTTGGAGCATAAATAGTGAATTCGGGGGATCTGATTTTCAATGTATTGACGATGATTTTATTCTCCACTGAGTGGGTGAGGGAAAATTACGGTCGCACCATTCAGCTACTCGAGGGCTTTCGGCGACAGACCTCGTAATTTTGAACCATGATTAAGTGACGAGGACGACACCTGATCTGGCACCCCACTCCTAACTTCCACACCACACCAACGAGAGGACGTTTGAGCCACGACAGATTTAACGTGCATCATCCCCCCCCCCTTCACAGCGGTCTTTGGTGGTACTAAGCTTGAACTCATGATATGCCAGCTACGAATCCGTTACCTTGACCACTAGGCTACCACAGCCTTTTATTTTTCATGGAAAAGAGACGGCTTAAGGCTTCAACAGCATCATAGCGACAAGAACATTTGGTCTGACTTAAGCTTTTTAAGGTAGATTTCAGTTTAATTTCACGATTTAGAAGTTCCCACCTACAGGTCGAAGCAGAAAAGAAAACATAATATATTTGTTGCACCTAAACCAAAGAAGTTCACTATTTCAAATATAACCTTAACTGATTCTGCAACAACCAGACAAAGAGAATGTACAGCACACGGCACATAATTAGCGAATTTTTTTTTCTTTTAGAAAGAGCTTGCACACCATTATATCAAACGGACGTATTGGCATCGTTGTCAAATGTCTGTCCCCTACAATTATACGATAGCAGAATATTTGTTTCTAAAAATTCTTGTAGAGAATTAAATAAATATAATCCAGTGTGAATACTAATCTTTATTAATGAAACACATCTTTCATACACTTTCCCCGAAAACAATATCGTAGTATAATAGCAAATTGATCACTGTGGTGGGACAAACTTGGTGTTGAGTCCATCACAATAGAATAGCACTTTGTGTGAACGTTATTTATTTGTGTTGTAATTGTTTTAATGATTTGCTTGCCCATGATCTCGATTATTTACTAATATATTGTTTTTAATAAGCACGATATTAACGATTTTGGTCGTAATCTCCCTGTTCAATATGCTCACAAACGAATGGGTCGAACTCTCTGCTAGCAGTTACAGGACACCCATAAAATTACCATTATGAGGAGAACCAAAAACTTCCTCGGTATTTCTAAATGCCAATCCTCTTGTAGCCAAATACTATACTACCGCAATAACACGTTTTAGGACGTTGTAGTAATATTATATTGTATATTTTTTCTTAGTTGCTCCTGAAACTGTTTATCTAACAACGGGGAGGGCTCGACTAAAGAAATTCATTTGGGGACGAAATTTTGTGTAATAGTAGTACTCTTTTAGGGTGTTCAACCCTCAATATAATAGCGTCAAATAGAAATTCCAAAATAGTATAATCAATAATAGTTCAGAGAAAATAGCATTCGAAATTCATACTTAGCTTTTATACAATTAAGTTTTATTCAGCTCCAGCGATGCTGTGGCATAAGTGGTAGTGCACCTGCATTTCGCGCGATCTGTAAGGGTTCGAGTCACGTGATCGACTTGGTTTTTTTTCAATTCATTTAATTATTCTTACAATTAAATAAATTTATTTAAAAATGCTTATTAAATATTTTATGTAATTATTTTATATTTTAAAAACTAAAACAATTACTATAATTATATTAATATTTAACTTATATTTTATAAATATATTACAAATAATTTTATGATTAGATAAAAAATAGTTTTATAATATGTAAATTCTTTATGATATTTTATTACTGCAATTAGTTTATAATTATTTAAAATATTTGATAAGAAAAATTGTTTAATTGTAAAAATAATTAAATGAATTGGAGAAAAAAAGCAAGTCTACCCAGCGACTCGAGCCCTGACCGTTTGCAAAAAATGCAGGTGCGCTATCATCTATATGCCGCTGCATCGCTGGAGCTGATTAAAACTTCATTGTATCAAATTAATTGTATAGTATGAATTTCGATTGCTATTTTCTCCAAATTGACTGCCTATTCGGCGCTATTATATTGAGGGTTGAACATCCTAAAGCAGTGGTCTTTAAACTGTGTTCCACGGAACCCTGGGGTTCAACAAGGCATACTCAGGGGTTACACGAATCCCAATAAGAAATCTAAAAGAAACAAATATGTATGCAAAATGGATTCACGTTCTCTATGAAGTTTATAAGTTACAAGTATCGAAAGCTCATCGCCCCCCTCCCCTATTCATTAACACTGAAAATTTCATTCATATATAATAACTTTATTATTTTTTTTTGCAACACTTTTTAAACTTTTATTATAAAATAATAAAAGAATAATAAAACATTTTAACTTTATATATATATACTTTCTACTAGATTGTGAATATTCTATTGTTTACTATCTCGGGTTCCACGAGATAATTTTATGCTAGTTAGCACAATTTCTTGCAAAACTAAATAGTTTTCTAATGGAAAATGCACCTTTTTAAATTAGTAGAAAACAACACATATAATGAAGGAAAACGAACAACATGTTATAGAGTTGATGTTAAAATCTAAATTTAAGCAAGAACAGATTCTAAATTTTAGGTTTCAAATTCTCTCTCGTGCAAAATGCATGCGATTTCTCACACAGCTATAAACATTTTAATGCCATTCAGAACATTGTGTTTAAGTTAAATATATTTCTCAATGTAAGTGGCTACGAAAACAAAGTATAAAAGCAAATTAAGCTCAGAATAAGTAATGGAATTACACTTATTCTCAACAGACTTAGACTTCGACAGTTCGTAAGAAAAAAAGGAAGCACTAAAGATAATGCATGGATAGGTGACACTTGTGTGAATCATATATTAATATTATTAATGAGTAAATTATATTAACAAAATTAGATAAGAATATTTTTAATAATAAATGCAAACATTTTTAATTGCTTTTAAATGAAGTGCCTGTAACATGTTGATCTACTTAAAAAATAACTCTGAGACATATTCTTCGACGTATGTGTTTGGAAGGGGGTTTCCACGAAAATATTTTCTAGTTCTAGTTGTACCACGAAAGCACTTTCAAATTCTAGGGGTTCCGTGAGTCGAAAAAGATCACTGTTCTAAAAGAGTACTGCTAATACACAAAGTCTCATCCCCAAATGAATTTCCTTAGTCATGCCCCCTTGTAAAAGAGATTTATTTTCTTTTCGTGTCAACCAAATTAGCACTGAATTTATATGTTCAATAAAATTTTCATGATTTTCTGAACAACTTGTTAAGCGTTTCCAATCAGAAAATTCGGTTGTGTATTGAGAATTTGTTTTAGAAAAAAGTTTGAAGGTCAAACAAAAACATTACCAATACTAGTCGAATAACATAGCCAAAAAGATCTTTCAAGCACTTTTCCATTTTTAAGTTTTTTAAAGAAATGATTATTCGCGCGCGCGAAAGTGATCTCTTTTGTCCTTTGAATAATCTCTTACCGAAACAGAATTATGTTGTTTGGATTTTTATTTTGAAAATAACCCATTGCATGTGAAAGGATATAATCAATAAAATTATTACTTAGCAATTTAGGCCATGAACCCACGTCAACGTATTTTTTAAACTCAAACCCAGCATTTTGTAAACACTTTTCGGTCGGGGCATTACTGATGTCTTCTGTCTGAACAACATATTTTTTCAGAAGGCTGCTGGTCATCGAGATATTGCATATTTTCAGCATAAATATTTGCTTGTTGTGTTTCTTCTTCCGCATAGCGGGGGCCCCAAGGTTCTAAGGGCCCCAAAGCCTTTGTTATGTTATGGTTTTTCAATCCTTTGTAAGATCCGGTTTGGGGCCCAAAAACCTAATTGCACCAATTGCACAAAAATAAATGGCTATGGAAAAAATGCCACTACGTTTGTATAAGTGCTCGATGCTCATTGGCACCGTCCTATAATAGAGCCTCTCCTCTGCCTTTTAATAATTAATTTCCGCTTATTAGGTGGTAGGGAGGAAGAACAAAAGTAAATTACTCTTACTCTCGAAAATAAAAATAAATTTTATATGGTATTTCGGGTATTTTATTTTTGAATTGTATTTTTTTACTGGTTTATTATTTTAATACTATTTTGATTGCAAACATCTTTTTCTGTTTGTTATCTTCAACGGGGAACGGGGCCTCTAGAACCGGGGGGCCCTGGGCTGCAGCCCATTAAGCCCATACGTAGATCCGACCCTGCTCTTATAAATAGAAAATAAAAATTATTTTGTATTAAGCTTATAAAAAAAAGAGAGAAATTTATTTATGAATCTGACAAAATGTCGTATAAAAAAATTCAATGAAAGTTTATGAAATGCTTCACTTCCTTCAGAGCCCTAAACCAATGTTTATTTTGCTTGATGCTTAATCTAGCTTTGATAACAACGTATATTCGTGAAAAGTCCAACATATACTCAAGTAACTTGAAAAGCACTAGATGTAAATCTAAAAACTTAACGATGTTTCTAAAAGGTTAGAAACCTCCATTTCCAACCAAGGCTTAATCTGTTAATTCACATCACTAAGATACATTACACCGTATGGTTATTTAATTATTCAAAAGGCTACACATGCGTGATTAGTATTTTATATACCAGGTGTCGGAAACTTGTGGTACGCGTGCCACATGTGGCACGCAGAGAAATGCTCAGTCACACTCTACAGTTATAAGATAAAGTTAAATCGGTCTGTGTCCTTTTCGCCTCTCCCATTTTTATTTTTATTTAAAGGCTATTTCTTACTTTCAATTTTTTGTCGTAAAACGATTCTGCTGAATCATCTTGAGTGTATAGTTTGCGTGATTTATGTAAACAAATAACATCCTCTTTTTAACCCGGCATCACTCACGTGAAAAAAACGACCTAAAGTTCTTGCGCAGGGTGTGTCATACCCAAGGGTGTTTACATTGTATTTTTACCGTAAAATTTGTATACAAAGGTTAAAAAGGAAGAAATGTAGGAAATATACAACATGTTTATTACATTTTTCACACGAAAATTTAGTTTTTCTATTCTTTTTGTAAGGGCATTCAGTGCATTGTTTATACACTCCTTTAATCTCGTCATGAGTAAGTGCGATGTTTTCACTGAATCTTAATTTTTTTTAATCTGTATCTTTTTCGAATTAAACATATAGGAGTAAACTTCTCTAACCTTTAAATTTAAAAAATTTGGAATTTCTGTTTTATTTCCTCTTCTTTAGCAATAGTTTTTTTTTCAAAAGTTCACCTGAAAGTGGATAAGATGAATACCAGCTATCTCCTTTAAAATTACGTTCTTCTCAAATGTTTTTGTGTATCTACGTATAAAACATTTATTTTCAGCAGTCTCTCCCTTTTCTAAATCTGGATCAATTTCAGTGGAGGAATCACACTTGCTTCATCATTTGATTTTTCCTCATCATACCCGTGAAGAAAATTTCTTCATCCGAAAACACTGTTGTACTATATCTATTAAATTACTTAAATATCACATCTCTTCATCATGACTACAATAATACGCCATAGCACAAGGAAGATTTAAAACGTGATCATGCATTCAGAACTGTAACGGTGATTCACGCGCAGGGTATGACATACCCGAAGAGGCGTTATCCAAAAATATATACTTAGAATTCGTCTACAAACTAAGGCCCCTCGAAGCATATGACCATAAAGTCAGCTACACGAGAAACTATCCATTTTCCAAAAAAGGTTTAGAAGGAACTTTGAAAAAGGTTAAACGGTGAGTACGACACACCCATCGCGAGAAGTGCCGGGTTAAATGGGATTCATTCTTAGCGTTAAATATTCACCTCAAATCTAAACGGTTGTGTAATACTTATAAAATGAAACATCACTCATTGCCGTGAAAAAAAATCTTCAGAGTTATTGAAAGCAAAATTTTACGGAATAATAGAAAGATTTGGAAGATAAATCTATCGATAAATCGACAACTATTTTAAGCTGCTGCGTGTCATCGTCAGGGCGATTTAATTGCTTAAAGAAAACTGCATGCCCTCAGCTTTCCTCTTTTGTCTCTAAACATATATATGTGAACACCTTTTTTCTCAAATGAAAAAAATATATACATAGTATGATCCAAAAGTTCGGGGACAAGGTGTAGAAAACCTTACCCTGAATAGTTCACAGCACCGAAGCATATCTACCTTCTAAGTAGTCGCCATGGGTGACGATACGCTTATGCCAGCGTTCGTATAACTTCTGGAAGCTCAGCTGAAAGTCATTTCTCACGACCTCCTGTAAGGACCCCTGCGATGCTCCTTTCACCTCATCTGATGACACGAAATGGCGTCCTGTAAATGTTTTTTCATTGATGGGAACAGGTAAATGTCATACGGGGTTAAGTCTGGTGAATAGGGAGATATGGAAGCACATTTGTGCGAGTTTTAGTGAAGAAATCTTTTACCAATTGGGATCGATGTCCTGGCGCACTATCAGGCAGAAGATACCAGTCGTCACTCTGCCAGAACTGAGGCCATTTACGACGAATTTATTCCCTCAAACGACGTCTTCGAGAAGTGTGTATCTTCAGCAATTTGTGCAAGTGTTTAACGGCGAACTTTTCGAACACATTCAGACATCAACGTAACATTTTCCGTGCTCCGTGAAGTCGGTCGTCCAGCGTGTTCATCGTCTTCGATGGATAATCAGCCCTCTTTAAAACGCCGATGCCATTCGTAAAGTTTGGATTTCTCTATGGTTGATTCACCATGCACCTAACTTAGCATTTCCAGTCTCTATTGGTGTTTTATCTAAACGTTGACATAATTTAATGTTCAACGCTGTTCAAGAAAAGCCATCTTTCTTACATCGCAGAACAAAGCTAACTAGCTTCGGAAGATAGCTGCGCGTGAGGTTTGGTCACTTGATACGAACTAAACCAACCTGGACCTGTAGAGGAGGGTTTAAATTTAGGTACTTACTTTCGTTGTCAGCAACGGCCACAGTCCCCAAATTTTTGGATCGTGCTACGTATTGAGTCCACAAAGAAGTTAAACAACTGAGCGTTCAGAATCATGTGTCAACTAGGAAGTCACGAGTTATACCCCTGATATTGCAATATTAAATAGAGCTTTTCAGGGACAAAGTTCACATTAAAACTTCAATTTTTTTTATTTTACTATACTGCAGGAATACACATATATTTTATGCTGTTAAATTTCTTACTTCATATTAAATATTCTTAAAAGGTACATAATATATGTACAGTTCTATTTTTTTTTTTTTTTTTTTACTTACTATGTTGAAGGAATAGTTATATTTTATGTTGCTTATTTTTATGTTAATAAATATCTTTAACTGATGCATATTTAATACATCATAAAACTCTAAATCTGTATTTTTGAGCTCTGTGTTCCCTAACTCTACATGCACTTCATCGGGAATCGAAATCAAATATTTTCTATTGCTTGGTACCCTGAATCATATTGTTATATTTGTTTGGCACACCACAGCTATAATGTTGCTACCCCCTGTTATGTACAATCGATAGATGAAAATGAACATAAGGCTTAAAGATTATCTCAAAAAATATTTGAGATTTGAGGTTTGATCTCCACTTTCACAGGATTTTAATCGGCTAGATTTTTAACGGGTGCATGTGAAAACATGGTATATAAAATCAGTGTTTACAATGTACATTAAATACGTGGAAGAACTTGACGCGAAAGGCATCACTGCTGCTCGAACAACAAATATCAAAACAACATCGGAGATCAATAAAAACATCCTACAGGCCTCATAAACTCCACTCTTTTTTATGGTCGAATTAGTTCATGCTCGCCATACATATGCAATATAATAAATGAAAAAGAGCTTTTACTCACACATGAGAGTGTGATTTGATTTTCTTTCCTTTTTCAATTTGCAGCTACACTTATTTCATTAAAGTACAGAGAGTCACATATTTGGAATTACGTTATCTGCAGTCATATTCTTTCCAGGGAAAATCTGTAATGCATTTTTTAAGAGTTAATGTAGCAGTAACTTAGCAGAAAAAGGCAATTATAAGTCATATGTTCAACAACAATCTAGATAAAATGCGCATTCAATACACATACATCAATGTAAAATAATCTTAATTTGTGTGGTAAATTAACAAATAGCCATACTCGTAGAAACTATTTTAATGCCCTATTAGCAGATTACCAAAATCTTTCAGAATAGCTCTCTTATAAAATAATCATTGAATTAGCAAAAATTTCGTGTATTTGTCTAGTTTATGATTGTTTTAATAGGAGTGTTTTGTAACGATTTAATCATATAGGGGAGGGGGGGATTTTAAGCACACACACACATTTTTGAAAAGCATGGACATCTAAAGAATATAATTACTTACTTTTCTCCGGTCTATTGATTAATTGAACACGAGTAGAAAACTTTATATCGATACATTTTAGAATTTCAGTTTTCTTTCAAAAATTTCCAAAAGTATTTTGCAGATTTTGTAATCAGAGAGAACGATCACTGCATTTCTTTCAATTAGAAGTAATCACACACAACATTTGTTATAACACTACTTTTAACTTACTATATGATTAAAATTTTTGGTATATATGTACCTTTTCTTACTTTTTTTTTCATTGAGAGAGAACTGCACTTATTATAATGTTGTATTAGATGGAGTTTTTTTTTAACATTTCATAAGTAATAAAAGCAAAACTATTTTATGTAAATTTGATTCCCTTGTCTTGATCACTTGAAAGTAATGGGGGTTATTCTTGTTTTGTAATTTATTTTTAAATTTTTCTCTTCGGTGTGTTTAAACATAAAAGAGAGTTAAAAAAATTAACGGAAGCAATTTCTATAATGAAGTATTGCATTATTTGTATAATAAATTTTGAAATAAACAAATCGGAATCTCTACATTGTTTATAAATTACAATATTTTTGCATATGACATTCAGTACATTTTAGTTTTTATTTAAAAAAATCTTTTTTCTTAAATTTTACTAATAAAAGATGATAAATATTAAGGTAATTGAAGATACTCAAGATTTCAATCCGGTTTAAATTTCAACATTTTATAGCTTTTAACATAAAAAAAAGCATCAATATTTTTCGGTAAAAAAAGTTATGCTCAATTGAACTTTTTAAAAAAACTTCAAGAGTTACAGTCAAAGTGTTTTTACAATGAAAATCTTTCAATCTGTAAAGTTTAAAGCCAGATACTTTTATTTTTTCCAATATATTTTGGTTTTCTTAAAAGAATTATTACATTCAACAATGTAGTAAAAGATAATTCGAATAAAAATATTTTTGCCACAAATATGAGTTTTTAGAAACTGCGGGAATTTTCTAATGCTTACTGGTCCTTTTCATATATATCGATGAAAATAGTTTATTTTTTCCCTTTCGAATTATGACCATGTAGGGTGGATGGTCATGGCTAGAATTTTTTCGGTCCAGTTATGGTATCACTCAAAACCTTCTGTGCAGAAGTGCTGATGAACGAGGGCGTGGTGTGGAAGTTTGAAATATGGGGAGCAGTGGCGTAGAGCTAAGTATCCAAAAGCCCTGGTGTAAAAAAGGGCTCTATCTAGGTTGGGTTTTATCATGTAAAAATGTATGGATATTTTAAATATATAAAGCTACTTTAACATCGGCTCTTTATCGTGTTTTGCAAAACATAGGAAAGCAAAGCTATATACTACCTACATATATGTGTATGAGTTTTCTTGTGTGAGCTTTAGCGATTCCCAAGTTCGATTTGGTTCGATTCCCAGGTTTTCCAGGTTCATACCTTTTCCAGCTCAACTGTGAAGAGTTTAGGAGCTGCTGAAACCGGAAGATGAGAAGTAATATAATAGATAACAGAAAATTGAACAAAAACGAACAAGATTACAAATAATAACATAGGTATTTGGAAATAAAACGATGTAGATAAAGAATTGAAGATTTATTATATGAAGGGCTGGACTAACCTATTAACAACAAATTAACAATTTGGTTTACAGTCTTTTTCTAGCTTTAGTTTTCGCAAAAGCTTTTCAAAAACTTCGGTTAAATCCAG
Organism: Trichonephila clavata; assembly: GCA_019973975.1. Lineage (NCBI taxonomy): Eukaryota > Metazoa > Arthropoda > Arachnida > Araneae > Nephilidae > Trichonephila > Trichonephila clavata. The sequence goes on from BMAO01022629.1 coordinate 57,951, forward strand.
ATTTGAGTCGTTTTCAATTGTTATTAGCGATAAATGTCGGAGCCAAGCTTGGTCCACACCGTTTCTAAAATAATTTTTAATTATTTTTGATTTGCTAAATGACCTTTCAGCTGCTGCAGAAGTGATAGGAATTGCATAGAATAATAACGTTGCGGTAAATACTTCTGTTAGGTCTCATTCTAGCACTCCATATTTGCTCATTATTTCCTTACGTGACTGGTGAACAGTCTATATACGTGGTTTATTTTAGGAAGAACTAGGTGGTAAATATTACGAAATTGAAGGGGAAAGTATGGATCTATTATATTGGAATATTTATTTTGGAATTCGTCATATTTATCTAACAAAGTTGTTTCATCTACATCTAATAAAAATTTTGGTCTTAGAAAGTTGAACATTTGACGAACTGTACTCAACCAGTAAAACGTCTATTTAATTGAGCTGATATCATGCCTAGTATCTTACTGAAAATAGTAATTTTAAATATTTCTTCGTGGTTTCGAAATCGATGATCATAGGCTAATTCTTCAAAATGTTTTATAGCGTTCCTTTCGTTCCTTTAACGTTCCTTTTCTTGAAAGTGGGGATCTATACCAAATTTTCTTGTAGTTTCCACTGGCTTTGCACTTGAATATTCGAAATCATTTCTATAAATTTGCAACTTTACTTTTCTCTCTGCTAAAGCTCTATTGCTTCGTTCAAATCGATATCGCACTTTTGTCAAATTTTGGATGCATAAGTAATGTCATTCAATACACGGTGCAAGAATTCGCAAAGCAAAACGATTTCGCAGCTTAGCCTTTTTATTTTAATAATCCCTGCTTCTCCACGCTATCTTTATTGGAGATCTTGAGAACTATTTCGGACAATGTTTTGGTTATATAAAGAAAAAACGAAGTTAAATTACAAATATATTGACCATACTGGATCATCTAATTGGATTTAGTTTTTTTGAAAATGATATCCGATTCGCTAGTGAATTTTGACAGTAGATCTCAGCGCTTAATTCTAATTACGAAAGCGTTATACAAATCTTGCAACGTTGAGATTAAAATCTGTATTTCTACACAAGCGCTAACGCGGCTCCCTTTATCACCAAATTTAAATTATAAATGGCGCAATGTACGCGTACTCCGCGTTAGGCTAAATATTCTTGATCTGTTTTTGTACACCATTATACACACCGCTTATCACACAAGCTCCAGCATAACCCACACATTTTTTTAAGTAGATGCTTTTGTCGATAAATAATGTAGTCACCTGGTTGACTAGATCTGCTTCGGCATGTTGATGGCTGCATATAAAAACCTAGAAACACTTCTTTTACTTCTACATCAAGTAAATGTCCATTTTCCGATCTGATTATACCTCACAAAAATGCTTAGCTGATCTACCTTTGACATATCCTGTGTCGTATCCATTATGATGGCAAAAAACGGTGAAACTCTAATTTATCTATCAAGCACTTAGTCATTTCATTTTGAATAATTGCACTCAAATACCTTGTAGATCCTTAAAACATTTAAAATGCATGATTTAAAAAAATTGAAAATAAACAGTTAATAAAAATGAGCAAAAATAAAATGATGGCAAAACTTAGAAATAAAAACCATTACCTTTGGATAAATCTAAAACTTGCCGCAATATAAGATCATATCGAGCGACAAGCTCTGCAAAAGATAGAAATTTCCATGGTATCCAAGGCCGGATCTACGTATGGGCTAAATGGGCTGCAGCCCAGGGCCCCCGGGTTCTAGGGGGCCCGTTCCCCGCTGAAGATAACAAACAGAAAAAGTGCTTACAATGAAAATAGTAATACAATAATAAACCAGTAAAAAAATACCCGAAATACCATATCAAATTTATTTTAGAGAGCAGGAGCATTTTACTTTTGTTCTGCCCTACCACCAAATACGCGGAAATTAATAATTATTAATTTCGAAAATCGTCTATATAATTTTTGTAAATACCTTAATAAAAAGAAATTAAAATAGTATGCTGGGGATTTTCTTTTAGAAGCTACATCATAATTGGATGTAAAATATTTAAACCTCAAGAGAATTTCTTGTTTTTCTCATGATCAGAGATAGCCTGTGAGGTCTAGAAACTATAGTTTTCATCTAATTGCTAGTGGCCAAGGTACCGGACTCATGGCAGGCATGCTATGAGTACGAGACTAGTATCGCTGAAGGCCCTCATTGTAGGGGAGCGATGCATGTTAAATCTGTCGAGAGCTCAAACGTTCTCCAGTATGTGTGGTGTGATAGTTAGGAGAGGTGGTACCAGCTCAGATATCGTCCTCGTCACTTGACCTTGGTTCAAAATTACGAGGTCCATCGCCAAAATTTCTCGTGCAGCTGAACAGTGCGACGTTAATATTCACTCACTATTCATCTAATTGCTGAGAAATTAATTTGCCTCATCAAGAACCAATATTTACATAGATTTAACTGGATAAAAACCACTGTTGCCAAATTTCCCAGGCTAAATTGGTTGAGGGAATTCCTTTTCAAATAGGGTTTTAGCAAAAATGATTTTACAAAAAATCCTGATGTGATGGGAAAAAATGTAGATCATTTTCAAAATTAGCACACTAAATAATATAAAAACCACTGAAAGCCTCTTTTGTACTTTTCCAAAACTTTAATTTTGTGTAATTAATAGAGTGTCTATTAAGTACACTCTATTATTAATACAGTCTATTAATTACACACTTTTGTACACGACGCCCCTCTGTGATAGAGACTCTATCATAGAGCGGCGCCGATGAGCATAGATCATTTATACAAACGTAGTGGCACTATTTCTGTAGCCATTTATTTTTGTGTAATAATAATTCTAAGTTACAATATTATACTGATTTGGTGCTGTGTGTGTGTCCTATGCATAATACCTGGAATTAAAAGATACCTGGGTACTTGTTTATTAGTTTCAAGTAAAAAGTAAGTGCAAATACACATTTCTAAATTATTTAAGTATGAGGACACGGAGTAGGAAGATTAGGATTATTCATGTAGGTTCGTGGCCTAAATCGCTAAGTAATAATTTTATTGATTATATCCCTTCACATGATATGCGTTACTTTCAAAATAAAGATCCAAACAGTATATATTCTGTTTCACTAAGAGAATATAAAGAGCAAAAGAGATTCTTTTCTAATAATCACTTCACTAAAAAACTTAAAAAGGGCCAAGTGCTGGAATGATCTTGGCTTTGTTATTCAACTAATATTGGTAGTGTTTTTTGTTTGACTTGCAAACTTTTTTCTGAAACAAATTCTTAATACACGACTGACTTTTCTGACTGGAAACACTTAACAAGTTGTTTAGAAAATCATGAAAATTCTATTGAACATATAAATTCAATGTTAGTTTGGTTGACACGAAAAGAAAATAAGTCTTTTTTAGATAAACAATAACAGGAGCAACTGAGACAAGATATAGACTACCACAATATCCTCAAACGTGTTATTGCGGTAGTAAAGTATTTGGCTACAAGATGTTTAGCATTTAGAACAAGGGTATTCAACCTTTTTTTACGCTTGGTCACATACATCTGACATGTATTTTACGCGGGCCGCAACATAAGGATTAATATAGAGGGGGAAGCTATAAGATCAAGGACATTTAAAATGTGAAAAATTGGTCAAAATATAAAATCTCATAAATTGGGATCTTATTTTAAAACTATACCAAATTCTATCAAACAAAACTCACAAAATATAGGTTTCATTCGCTTTTTAACCAGTTACGGGGGAATTTTTCAATTTCCGTTAATCAATGATCCCAAGCCCCTTGTCTGCGTTCTACTGCCATAAAAACCAAGCTTCCAAGTACATGAATAATTTGATTTTTTTCTTTTGACAAAGCTTTGCATATTTTTATTTCAGATATTAATTTATCAAACGCAGGATGGTAGCAACGAGTTTTTATTGAACTTCAGACTCAAATCAGTATTATCTGTATAAACTATCTATTCTTATTGCGCATTTTTTAAAAAATTTATTCAAATATTTTTTGATTTTATAAAAAAAAAATATCTGAACAAATAACTGAATTCCTCAAAGAGTACATCGGAAGCATTTAAGAAACACTCTAACAATTTCTGTAATATAATCCTTATCATTAACAATTTCATATGTTTGTCAATATATATAATGTATTAAATTTTATGGGATGCTTTTGTTACCTTTGCGTTTTTGTGACATTACCACCTGCAAAATATTTATTGCTGTTTCAAAGTTTTTTTTAAGAAAACCAATTTATCTCGTCTTTAAGCGGATCTTTAAGAATAAGAGCCATTGAAAGATTTGTGTTTAGTAGTACAGTAATGAGCAAAATTATATATTTTATATATAATATTTTCACGACAAATGAAGCATATTGTCGATCCATGTTTTTCTTTCCTTTCGAAATAGTTAAGATCCCAATCGTCTTGAAACAGCAAATATTTTTTAGACATGAGGGTTAGTTAAAAATTAGTTACACTTATAAAAGGCTCGCTACAGTATTGTTATTTGTTATCAATTACAAAAAGAAAAAAAAATATTTCACAATTTATAACAGCACAACATCGATAGCAAAATTGATAAATTTAATTGCTGCAGCTAAATTTTTAATACATTATTCCTAAATAGTTGAATTTGTTATTTCAACAGACCTAGACTGGGCCACTTAGAATGATCCGGTGGGCTGGCTACATGCGGTCCATGGGCCACAGGTTGAGTATCACTGATTTAGAGGTACCGAGGAAGTTTTTGGTTCTCCTCATAATGGTAATTTTATGGGTACCCTGAAACTGCTAGCAGAGTACGACTCATTCATTCGTGAATATATTGAACTGCGAGAATTACTGCGAATCATACTGTAACGTAGTGGCACCACATTGAACATGTACGTTAAGCTAATTACTAGAGAATCTCTCGTTGTATTCTATCAGCCGTCTTTTCGGAGTCTCTTTGCTCCTTCCTTCGTCAGCAGGCCTCTCTCTTGGGTATCTCTCGTAGGAGTCTGTCCGGAGTCTCTTCCTTCGTCCGCGGGGTTCAATTCCGGGAATCTCTCGTGGGCGTCTATCACGAGTCTCTCAGCAGTTCATCAGGAGTCTTTCAGGAGTCTATCCGGCCTTTTCCTCTCTTTCTGAAGTCCACTTCTTATAAACGCTAGGGGCGGGTTCACTCCACGCTCCTCATCAATCCCCATTGGCCGACCTCAGGGTTTTGCACCCGGCACCAACGGTCTTGCACGTCATCCATTCGTGCAGAGATGACAAAAGTCCGGTCCCTCTCAAAGGTTCCCAGCGACAAGGGCCCGGCTGACATCTGGCACTTCAAACACCTCACCGCCGCCTGCAGAGGCGCCAGCATTCAAGACGTACAATCACTGCCCATGAATAGAAATAATGCAGCGATGCCTAGCCCAAAGTGTCCCCAGACACACCGACGCCGACGGTCCAGCTGTCTGATACAACACAATGCAGCTAAAAACACGTTTTCTCCGGCTGTGGAAATGTTTATGAATAGAGGCGCTTTCTCCATTGTGACGACGTCACAACTCCTTCCCCCTGAAAACGTCCATTTCACTGGACTGCTCTGGTCCAATGTTGGGTCCGTTCTTATTACTGACTCAAAAAAAGAATGTCTTAACAATGAGATCATCCAGGACAGCAATCCAATAATAAAAAAACACTCAAAAATATGATAATAAGTAAATCCAAAATTCCATAACATTTTACACACTTTACAATAAAAACTTAAATTTCAAATCTTGGATTCTTTTCTTAATGTTACATCTCATCTAAAAAAAACCTAGAGTTTTAAGTGAATAAGTTAAATGCTAAAATTTTACTAATATTACTATACGTTAAATCACACGTAACTACTGTACTAGACCTCTATGTGCTTACACTTGGCTGAGAGACACAAAAGATTTTCAGTATCACATACTTTTTTTCACCCTATACACACAATCACACACAATACAACAATGTAGACACACAAATACTATAAAAGAGTAAAATAATTTTAATAGGAAAATTTACGATGACTGATTATTCTAATCTACTGAGGCCGTCTGCATTTCCATGGAGCTTCCCGGGTTTGTGTCTAATTTCGAAACTAAAAGGCTGTAGACTCAACGCCCACCTTTGCAGCCTCGGGTTGGTGCTCCCCAGCTTGTTTAGATATGTTAAGGGATTGTGGTCCGTCTCTATAACAAATTTTTGTCCGTCTAAATAATGCTTTAACCGCTTTAAACCAAAAATTATCGCAGCTAATTCCCTTTCCACAGTGCTGTAGTTGCGCTCCGCTTTGGAAAATTTCTTGCTTAGGAAAACAATGGGATGCTCCTCCTCACCTATCCGTTGCGACAAAACAACTCCGGCCCCAACCTCACTCGCGTCCGTCTGCAGGATAAAATCTTTGGAAAAATCCGGAGCGAACAAAATGGGTTGGGAGACGAGTTTGGATTTTAGCTCCTCGAAAGCTTTCTCACATTTCTCATCCCATGCGATCTTTTCTTTCTTAATCTTCCCTTTTAGAGCGTCGGTTAATGGAGCAGCTATGGCACTGTAATTTGGGATATAATGGGCATAGTACCCCACCAGCCCGAGAAAAGACCGTACCTGAGTTTTCGTGGTGGGTTGAGGGAAATCTGCTATGGCTTTGACCTTAAGATCACTTGGAGACCTGCTTCCCGAACCAATTTTATGACCCAGGAATAAGACTTCCTCTTATGCGAATTTACATTTAGAAGGTTTCACTGTTAGTCCCGCCTTCCTCAATCTTCCCAAGACCGTGCCGATATGTTTTACGTGATCCTTCCAATCTTGGGAAAAAATGGCTATATCGTCTATGTAAGGTAAGGCAAACTGCTCTAAACTCTCCAAAACCTGGGCCATTAATTTACAAAAATAATAGGGTGCACATACTAATCCAAACATCATCTTCTTGGGATATATGTGCCAAATGGTGTAACGAAAGCTGCGTATTTCTGCGCTCTCGGTGTGAGGGGAATCTGAAAGTACCCTTTTGACAGATCCATAACGGTTACGTAAGGAGCCGCGCTCACCTTTTCTACGATCTCCTCCATATTTGGTAAGGGGAAAAACTCAGCTCGAGTCACCTCGTTCAAACGACGATAATCGACACACGGTCGAGGGTCTCTATTTGGGCTCTCTACTAAAATAAGGGGCGAGGTGAAATCGGATTGCCCTATCTCGATGACACCCAGTTCTAACAAACGCTTAATTTCCTCTCGCAGTATATTAATTTGCCTCGGGGACATCCGATAAGGTTTCGTCTTAATGGGCTTGTCGGAAGTCAGTTCGATATCCATTTCCATCAAATGGGTTGTCCCCGGGTCTGGGGAAAACACGTCCTTATTTTAGTAATAACCTTTTTTAATTCGTTGATCTGAGCTGGGGATAGTTTAAGCTGCAGTTGGCTTTCCCCCAGTATTTCTTGGTAGTCAAACGTCGTACAGTGTTTTTCTGGATATGGAATTTCGGCGTCCCCCTCTATTTCGTCTGAGCCTTCTTCTATGACCAGATTTACTAACTCGGGCCTCCGATTATATGGTTTTAGTAAATTTACATGATAGATGGTACTTCTATCCCTTTTCCCGGGTAAATCAATTACATAATTCGTCTCCGATATCCTATTTATCACCTTTGCCGGCCCTATCCAATTCACATCGAGTTTATTCCGTTTAGAGGTGGCTAGTATCATGACGAGATCACCTCTCCCAAATTTCCGTTCCACGGCCTGGCGATCATACCACGTTTTCCTTTTATGCTGGCATTCCTTCATTCTAGTTGTCGCAATATCTTGGCAACGCTTAAGTCTATTAATTAATTGCAGTATGTATTCCACAACTGGTTGGCTCGTGCATTCTTCCTCCATCCATTGCTCATAAATTAATGTTTGGGGAGTTCTCAAATTCTTTCCCATCACTAACTCTGTCGGACTGAATCCGGTACTTTCGTGAGTGACCGTTCTTAGAGAAAATAATGCCGAAGGAAGGACCCCTTCCCAATCTTCTCCCGACTCCACGCACAAAGCCTTAATTATGCGCTTGATGGTTCTATGCACTCTTTCCACTGCATTACTCTGGGGGTGGTGGACTGAGGACCGCGTTACCTTTATACCGAATCTATTGAAAAATGTGGTGGTCAATTCACTAGTGAAAGAAGTCCCCAAGTCGGATTGTATTTCGCGCGGAAATCCTATCCTAGAAAAGATAATCAAGAGGGCGTTTATTACGTTGGGGGATGTAATACTTTCCACCGGTATAGCTTCAGGGTACTTCGAGGCAACACAAATTGCCGTAATCAGGTATCTATTTTGGTTGGTTGAGATCGGTAGGGCCCCACAGCATCTATGTTGATTTTAGAGAATACCTCTGAAATAATCGGCACGAGCTTCAAAGGTGCTTTCACCTTATCCTGAGGCTTTCCTACCCGTTGACACGAGTCGCAAGTTTTAACGAACTCCTCCACATCCTTGTACACATTAGGCCAAAAAAAATGCCTTAGAATCCTATCTTTGGTTTTCGTCACCCCCAGATGTCCCCCTATCTCGTCATGGCTAAGTTTGTTAATTTTGAGTCTATATTTTAGGGGCACGCACAGTTGTCTGATTTCTTCCCCTCGCCTTGTTCTCGCGACTCTAACTAATCTCCCTCTGATAATTTTAAACTCTGTGTCTCCCTCTGTTTGGGCTTTATCCCATAATTGCTTGAGATCCAGGCATTTCCTTTGCTCCTCTATAAATTCGGAGCCTTTCAGTTCTGCTAAACTCATTTCACCTCTTTCTTCAAACGCAGGAATTTCAAGGCTGTCTTTTTCTTCCCCTTCAGACGGGGAAACGAATTCCAGCAAGTTTCGCCCGGTTCTCGTTCAAACCCCCTCACTTGTCTCCTTTCCCCTCTCAAGGGACGGACATATTCCTTTACTCCTGGTCACCACAGCGTTAATCAACTGTACGCCTTGATCGCTTGCTTCGATAAGCTCCGCCGTCCGGTTTCCCAATATGTACATTTCGAAATCGCATTTATCCTGCTTTATAGCAGCCTTGGTATAAAATTCTCCTCTCTTTGTCGTGATTTTAATTTTAGCCAGAGGCAAACAGTGGCAAACTTCATCTAATGGGCTCTTTACCCAAACATATTCGCCTAGGAGGTCATTTTCGTTAATCCAGCTCCGGGCGCAGACGTCTATAGCTGACCTGAATCCCTTAAACATACCCGATCCACGCCATTTATCTCCATATTTACTTTAAAATTTTTAAATGGATCCTCATCCCCGGTATTACATTTAAATTTGCTACGGTTTCAAAGTTATTCTTCCTCAATCTGGGGCAAGCTGGTTTATATGTGTCCTGCCTCATTACAGTAGTAGCATATTATGGGTTTCCTTTTTTCAAATTGACTCTCCGATCCCCTGAGACCCTCTCGCCTAATCTGAGAACTCCCATGGCTTACTTCATGCCTAATAGAATCCCTATTCAGGGATCCAACATTTCTACCCTTTCCACTAAAATTAATCTACTTTATTTTTACTTTCGAGCGATGGTTTATCATAGGTCCTACGCTCCCACGTTTTCGCAAGACCTGGCTTCTTATGCACTCTTTTAATCGCCTCAAAAATGGTCCAATTTCTGTGCTAAACTTTTAGCCTCTTTGAAGCTATCCCACGTATCTAGAAAATGGTCAAATAAATCACTTGGTGCTCTTTTTTTTATTTGCTCTGTCACTAGTAGCTCTTTCAACGCGTCGAAACTGTCCACTCTCATCCCGACTAGCCAATTGTCTAGGTAGGACCTGAGCTCGAACACCAGATCAGCCCACATCGCACCTGGTCTGCGTTGATGCGACTCAAATTTATCTCTAAGGGCCACCGGCGTGAGTTGAAACCGGGCTAAGAGCAGATTTTTTATGTGAGGGTAATCGTCGCCTATCTCCGGTGGTTCTTTCACCACTATCTCCGCTATTTCCATCGGCAATAACGGAATGAGTTGGGAAACCCATCTATCCTCAGCCACTTTTTCCTTTTTCGCCTGCCTTTCAAAAATTTCGAAAAATAAATTTACGTCCGCATTTTTAATATCTAATTTAGGCACTAAGTCTCTTAAATTAACCCGTCTATTACCTCCCTGCCCCTCAAGATCGGTAGACGATACACTTATCGTATCTGTATTATTAGTTAATCTAATTTTTCCAACTCAAATTCCCTAACTAGTTTCCTCTCCTCAAAAATCCCGTTCAAGTTCCCTATTTTCACGTTCAAGTTTTTCACGTTCAAGTTTTTCACGTTCACGTTTTTCATCCAAAATACACTCCAACAGACATTTAGCTGTTTCCTCAACATATTGTTCACTCTGACATATTCTCTTCGTAATTTCTACCTTAGGTAAGGTATTATCGGCTTCGACTCCCAATTCTTTCACCATCTCTATCAGATTTCTTTTTTTGCCTCATAAGATACGCCATGATGTACTAATACACACAAAACCAAAACTAAGCTTAATTGTCCCAAAAATTATACAAAAACTCAACGCACACTAGAAATACACTAGACCTAGACTTAACTATAATTCACAATAATCCTAAAACAAAACAGTACTCTCCACAGTAACTGTACCAATGAAACAAGTATAACTACTGTATACTTAACTATATTTCACAAATGTGCTCAAATCTTAAAAACAATACAGTACTCTGCACAGTAACTGTACCAACGAAACAAGTATAACTACTGTATACTTAACTATATTTCACAAAAACGCACAAATCTTAAAAGCAATACAGTACTCTACACAGTAACTGTACCCCCGAAACAAGTATATACTTAACTATGTTTCACAAATGTGCGCAAATCTTAAAAACAATACAGTACTCTGCACAGTAACTGTACCAACGAAACAAGTATAACTACTGTATACTTAACTATATTTCACAAACAACAATACTAATAAATCGCACATTTATACATCATACAAAACTTTAAAAATCTTTCTAGTCTCTCTTTCTAGTGTTTGCTAACTTTACTTAGTACGTAAATTATTTACTACCAAAATTTTACATACATTAATCATAACAATAATAATAATCAATTGCTGCCCCGAGTATAATCTCAAAGAAAAGACTCACCTTTCTGTTTCGAATCACTGCCAAAATCTATGGCACACCTGGTCGGAATCACACACTGAATCCTCTTGACTTCCTTCAAAATCAGCCGACGGAAATCAGGGTCTGTTTTCGGCTTTCCTCCGCTTGTTTCCTTCGTTGATTCACCCAAGACGATTCACATACAGTAAAATGGACAGCAGGCTCTCCGGGAATTTTCCAGCAACAGGAACACACTTTAACGATAAGGATGGAGACACCACAGGAACTCAGGAGAACTTTGCGTTGTTTAAAGTTCTTTTATTTTTCTCGCACACACGGCTGGCATTTTCTCTCTTTGTTATTTCTTTTTTTTTTCAAAAGTTAATTTAAATAAAAAAGGATTCGGGCATTTAATTAATTAGCTAAATGCCGATCCCACCGCTGCCACCAATTTAATTAGCTGTAACGTAGTGGCACCACATTGAACATGTACGTTAAGCTAATTATTAGAGAATCTCTCGTTGTATTCTATCAGCCGTCTTTCGGAGTCTCTTTGCTCCTCCTTCGTCAACAGGCCTCTCTCCTGGGTATCTCTCGTAGGAGTCTGTCCGGAGTCTCTTCCTTCGTCCGCAGGGTTCAATTCCGGGAATCTCTCGTGGGAGTCTATCACGAGTCTCTCAGCAGTTCATCAGGAGTCTTCAGGAGTCCATCAGGAGTCTCCTCTGTTTCTGAAGTCCACTTCTTATAAACGCTAGGGGCGGGTTCACTCCACGCCCCTCATCAATCCCCATTGGCCGACCTCAGGGTTTTGCACCGGCACCAACGGTCTTGCACGTCATCCATTCGTGCAGAGATGACAAAAGTCCGGTCCCTCTCAAAGGTTCCCAGCGACAAGGCCCGGCTGACATCTGGCACTTCAAACACCTCACCGCCGCCTGCAGAGGCGCCAGCATTCAAGACGTACAATCACTGCCCATGAATAGAAAATAATGCAGCGATGCCTAGCCCAAAGTGTCCCCAGACACACCGACGCCGACGGTCCAGCTGTCTGATACAACACAATGCAGCTAAAAACACGTTTTCTCCGCTGTGGAAATGTTTATGAATAGAGGCGCTTTCTCCATTGTGAC
>BMAO01022630.1:0-63548 GCA_019973975.1 Trichonephila clavata
CCTGTGTAAATACTTTCCTACAACTTGTAATAAATTATTTAGTTTCTTTAAACTATTTTGTATATTCTATTTCTCAAAGTTAACCCATACATCTCCTAAAAACCCCTAGACACCCTGCCAAATAAAAAGCCCGCAATCTGAAGAATCTAACTTTTTCGGAAGATTAAGTTAGATTCCCACATTTATATTTAATAAAATTTATTAATTCTTATTATGTACAATAAATTTTTTGGTTTTTGAATGAAGAATTGTAACTGATATATTTGATGCTTTTTCAGGTGGAGAATGGAACGATGTGCAGTTTCTACATGAGTCCTGGAGATGCTGTTCTACAGGTGGTTGGTCGAAGCACGAAAGCTATGACTGTCGAAAGAGCAAAGAATCTTATAAAACAGGCTGGAAACGCCGTGGAAATAATCATTAAAAAGTAAGGGGAAATAGATTATACTAAAAATGTTAATATAAAGCATTTTTATGCATAAGATCTAGATAAAAACAAAACAAAGTTCCACAAAAAGCTTTTTAAAAATTTCATTATGTAGATTATTGAAATTCATTTGTAAATTTATAGCTTTAGATATGTTTGTGTCCTTTTTACAAGAAAATGTAAAATTATCCTTTTATCTCAATCTAAATTTAATCTAAAAAATTCTGATTCAAATTTAAGCTGAAACATTTGAAATAGTTCTTGAAGTATTAAATGAGAAATGATAAAGCCTTGGTTTTTCACCAAAGACTTTGTTATATGTAGTATTATGATTGATATTAATATTTTATTCAATAAGCTTTTCAGAAATATATTTTTTAATTCCTTTTCTTAGAAAAATAGTGAACAGAATCTTTAAAGTTAATTGATATATGTATTTCAACTTATAATTTCCAAAAAAATTTTAATATTCGGTTTGTACTCTAAATTAAGCGTATTCGTGTCATGAAATTTCTCAAAAATAGTTGAGAATGTTTTCTATTTAAGATTGTTCTTAATTAGCACCATTATAACTAACCTTACTAGACTACATTTTATTTGTGATTGATCTTAATGCGTCACAGGACATTAAGGTTCATCGATATTAAAGCACGGTGAAACTATTGGAACACTGAAATTCAACCACCTTTTATCTTTAAAAGAGTGTTTTTGCCCTCTTATATTAATTGTGTAAATCAAAAATTTTCTCAATAAAATCTGATAACACAGGAATGTCTAACCTATTAAATAATGACCACAAATAATGTCTCCTTAGTCCATTAATAAAACGTGAATAATACCTCATAAATTTTTAGTAAAATTTTATATCTTTTAAATACGCACGAAAAATATTACCTGTCTTTAACTGAAATGAGACTTCATTCAATTGATACCATGTGCAGCTAACATTTTTATACATCAATTGAAATCTTTTACAAGAGAAAGAAATATATGTTAAGTAATAAGTAATCACTGAGGAGGAAAAAAACACAGATATAAGTTAGCTTCCTAATTAAATGAATTGAAATACTTACCACAACCTTATAATGAAATTTTTTTAAATATGAAGTAGAAAATATATAGAATGAATAAAAAAATTTTAAGTATATATATATATATATATATTATATATATATATAAATATCTACACTCTAATTTATATATATATATATATATAATACTCGATCAAATTTGTCATGTCGTTAATGCGTTTGATTTTTTTTAGTGTAAAAAATATTATCTCAAAGAAGTGTTAACCCGTTCACGACTAAGAGAAATATCTTCCTTCCCACAATTAAAAAAATTGGTGATTATCGTATTAAATTATAAGCTTTTCTGCTTATATTTTTTTATACAGATCATTAAAATAAAACGTATACCGAATGCAATTACATAAGCGAGAACGCTTAGGAAAAACTATCAAATTAACCACCAATCATAAAACATTCGTGGGCTGTTTTATTATTGTTTATTTCAGCTTATTGCGTAGTATATTACTATGTTTTCACATGTTTTATGGAAGTATAATTTTTTTATATATATATAAATAAATAGATGTTTGCGTATGTGACTTCGCTTCACTCCAACAGCGTTCAACCGATCAGTAGGAAAATTGGCATGTATACGTATTTTTTTTGTTGTTGTGGAAAAGGTTTTTGTGCTATCCTCTTTGTGAAATCTCCCCACCAGGTGGCGCTACAGCATATCAACTTCTGCACCGTTCAATCAATCGCCATGTTGCCAACAAAGTCACCAAAAATCATGCCAACTTGGCTCTATCGCCCACATTTCGCTATGTTTCCATTGAATCGCCATTATTATATAAGGAACGGCATTGCTTGCGAATATTACAATTTTAACATAAAATAAATACAACAGAAAATAATAATAATATGCATCCAGATATAAAGATATAAATTATTTACACTATTTTAAACGTTCATTACACAAAATTTGTAACTATGTGTTACTTTTGCTGAGCAGAGATTAGCTTAGGAAGGTGTTTTCAAAAATCGACCCACAAGAGAGTTAGAGGGCGTTATAAATAAAAAAAAAATCCTTTTCATCAGCCGTTAGACATTTAGAGTTAAAATTGAATAAATATGCCTTTTTTTTGTTCAGCTGAGATGTACAAAAAGGTTTTTTTGTTTAACTTGCAATTCACGTAAAATTATACAATAAAAACTTCTTTATCCTTCAATCTGTATTGTTTCATTTTTTAATTCATCCTCGCGAAGAACGTTAGTAAAGTAAATTTAAATAAATAAAAACAAATCCTTATAAAAGTACACATTGATCATTGATCCATGTTGTTTTTACTTATTTTACGTCTAAGAAAACTAAAATTAACAGCAGCATACTAATATTTACTTTTAACAACCTTATGGTCCTATAAGGGTTAATTTAACGTAGATGACATTGGATAGTATTTCAGTTTAAAAAAAATGGCTTCAATCTAAATAAAAATAAAAATAGTTGTTTTCGATTTAATAATTTTTTTCTAGTAACTTCAATATATTATTTTTATTGAAGGCAGATAAAATAATAATTCTCATTCACTACAAATATCACACGGGACTTACAGAAGAAATAAGTAAAACAAACAAAATAGGATAAAAAAATGACAAAACAAAAATTATGAAAAAAAATAAAAATAACAAACAAGTTGCAAATACAAATACTTACATTACAAAATTCAACAATTAAACAACAAAACCAAAACAATGGAGTTACAAGATCAGAGCAATGAAAAAAAAAATTACAAATTCAAGTCACCAAAGTTACAAAATAATGTGAATGAAGCTTTACTCGAAACAAGCTGAAAAAAATTAGGTTAGTTAATTTTAAGAGCATGTAGTTTAAATTTCAGGCATTTTCTTTCTTTCTTAAATTTTGAACGAAAAAGGATAAGGTGTTCAACACTTTGCTCACTACCAACATTGCAGTCACAAAGTTTGGAAAGACACAGATTGAATCTGTTGAGATACACTTTAAAATTATCATAACTAACAAGAAATTGTGTGATTTTAAAATTTATAAAAAAAATTATCACAAGGCAGTCTGCGGAATGGTCGGAAAATTTTTTTGGCAGACGAGAGATTGCGCGTACTCTGTTTCAAGTAATTAGCTTCAATATTAATGAATTTGAAATATATCTTAAATTAAATAATGAATTAGTAGTTTCCAGTTTTATAATACGCATTGCTCGCAGTATTTAAAATTTAATGCATAATGTTCCTTATTACCCAGAGCGATCCCTACTCATCAACATAATTTAACGTAGTTTCTATCTCTTATATGATACAATACATGAATTTAAATTACATTGTGAGACTTGTTTCTTTGCATTCTTTGCTTAATTCAATATCAACCACACATCCTTGAAGTACGCACAAAACTGTATTTTCAAACAAAACATCCATTCCGCATTTTGCTGTCAATCACCGTCACCTTAACCCCTTGGGAACCTTCCTTTCCCACGGAGTCCCCTCTTTCTAAGAGGCACAACGCAGGTGCGAAAGAAATCGGAAGCGATCCAAGAGCGAACTTGTTGATATCCCGCATTCCAAGTTTCGTAAGCCAAACGAAAACAGGGGCAAGGTGAACAACAACTAAACGCGGTTACATTGCAGTCGTAATTAGTTAGCAGGTTTTTTTCCATGCACGCAGCATTTGATCCTCATTGACCACTTCGAAGATGATGCATATTAAAGTGACCATTGTGGGTACGGACCCGGAGAGGTGAGTGGTTATTAATTTTGGTGTTGGAAGGGGTGTTCCTAGTCTGGTGTCACTTGCGTCGAAAGTGAACTGTCAAATCTTGTTTCTATTGTTTGATAAAATTAGCAACTCTGTGCTGGTGAATTATGCGCAACGTAATCTCTCGGAGATTTTATCTATTTTTACGAGTGACAATCCATGAAGTTTGAGAAAAATTAGAATGCGTTGTGTATTTGTATTACATTTTGTTAAAAGTTTTTTGATTAATGCTATTTGTTTCATTGTAAAAAAGAAAAGTTTCAAGTATACAGAATTTTTGTGCTTAGAAGCTAAAAATAGAAGCTTGCACAAGTTACAGAACTTCCTGCTAGTAGAACTTTTTAAACATTTAAAAAAAAAAACTTAAACTGAACTTTTTGTTTTTTCTTATGAATAATTGTTTTTAATTTTATTTGATTCAAGCGAACAACAACAAAAAGGCAAATGCATCAAATAGTATTTATACCTTAATGATAAGTATACTACATAAAATTTTGTTAAATAGGTTGAGAATCAGTATAGAGTAATCCGTTTGTAAATAAAATAAAAAAATATTTTAATTCGCGATAAAATTATTTTTACGAAAACTTGATAGTTTTAATTTTAAATAGCGATGTATTGTGTTTAAAATATTTGGAATTGAAGTATCAATTATTTAAACAAAAATTATTTAATTTTGAAAGCTAACTAAGATGTTTGAATGTTGCTTATAAATATTATTTAATTATTTTTGTATTATAATAAAATTCTTCACGTTTTATTCTGGTCTATTGCTTGAATTCTATCATAATATCTAAACGTAGGCATTATAAAACAGTGGGAAATCAGCAAATGTACAAATAAAATAAATAGTATCTTATTATATACTATAATTAACGTGTGAGTTTTTTTTTAACACTTCGAAGGTATTTTTTAAAATATATGAACAGTTTTCTTTTGTAAAAATATTCATATATTTTCATTTATTGCTTGTATTAATATTATAAGGATAAATTATATCTCAATTTTTCTGCTCAAAAACCTTATCTTGATTTTTCAGTATAAATAAAACTAAAAAAAAGTTATTTTAAAAGCTTTTATATTTTTAGATCATTCAGTTGAATATTATCTCCAATTAATTCGAAAGGCTGACTTGTTATTTTTATATTTATTTACATTCACATTTCAGACTTAAATAATCAACATATGAAATAATCTAAAAAGTATAAACATCATTCAAGATTATATATTTTCTTTGCTGAAATACAATTATATTTCTGTTTATTATTATATTGATATCTATTAATTGAAACTCGAATTAAAATTGCTTAGATTGACTATTGACGTTCTTTCTGTGTGTTGTTTATCTGATTTATTATTTTCTCATTATCCTTCTATCTACACTATTTTTTTAATCAAATAATTGTTTTTTTAACATTAAACTTCAAATAACATAATATTTGAACTTATTTTTTATGCAATTCGTATCCAAATAGTAATATGTAAGCAATTTTTATGAAACGAAATATTAATAATTACGTAGTTCAAAAGTATGACGTTCTATATACAGAGGATCAGTGGCGTAACGTACACCCTCGCCTCGACGATGGGGGAGGGGCAAATGTTCTCCGTTACGCCACTGCACAGGATTATAATCAATAATAAAAAAAACACCAAGGGCTATGAGGGGGCGGGCAGTCCGGACCAGGGCCCCACCCCCATTTTGAGTGCATTACTGCTCGTAAGTGATATTGATAGGAAGATTAATCTACGGTAACTTATAAATATTAACGTTCAAAATGGATTTTTATTTTCTCAAAGCTCTTTTGGTGCAGTGTGTTATAATAATAAACTCTTTTCAGTATTTCTTCTTTTTTGAATTCTCTATTCCATGGCTTGTATACATAAAATATAAAAATAGTTTTTTAAAGGACGAAAGCTGTGATAAGTATTCTTTATTCGTATTTAATTTTATGGAAAAAGGGAAGACTTGGTTACACATATTTAAGTAAATAATATTAAATATGAATAAATTTTTGCCAAAGTTATAATTTATGTGTGTAAAAATAGGGAAAAAATATTAAAATTTCTTTTCAAGGAATTTTTACTTATATTTTATTGCGATTGTCAAATTTTGACATATTTTGCGAATTTAAAATAATTATTTGAAAAGTTTGTTTTTATACTAAAACTATCTTTTTAAATGATTGTAAAATTATTTCTCTTATATATATATATATATATATATATACATATATATTAATCGAATAATCTATAAATACCAAGTAGTTAATTATTGTATGAATTGTTTTTTTAAAAACTTAGTCAAATTCTTTTTCATGCAATCTTTATGAATTTAATACCAGTAATACTTTTTCTGCATTTTTGAGGAGGAAAAATTGCATTTATGCAAACGCATACCTTTTCCATGAAGTAAGACATTTGATTTCTGTGATCTCATTTAAAGTGAATATTTCTATAAATTTATGTTAGACTTTCTAATAAATGGCTGAAATGAGAGAGGAGAAAATCTGTTATCTGTAAAGTAAAAGTTTGAAATTAAAAAGAGAAAATTGAAGGGAAAAGAAGGGCGGAGACAGAGAGATTCTTTAGTTTCTTCGTTATTTAAAAACGATCTTTGTCATCTTTTGCTCCTAGATGGCAGCACGAAATTTTGTTTCGCTTTTTGTCTTCGTTCAGCTGGAAAATAGTAATAACTTCCAAAAATATTAAAGAAGACTGACTACATGACTCTTCTCTTTTGGAAAAAATTTTGCGAAAAATAAGGTGAAATATATTTGAATTTTTTCCCGCAAAAAGAAAGAAAAATCGTTAAAAAAAGTGTATTTTAAAATATTGCATATTCACAATTTTTCTAATTTTATTTATACTGTAAATTCTCTTTAAGGATTTGAAATAATTTCTCTCTATTGAATAATTTTTCATGAAAAAAATATTTCTTCTATCGCAGTGTATGTTACATATCGTAAAAACAATTTCTTCACACTGTGGAACATTTCTACTCCGCAATATGAATGAATTGAGCACAATTTTTCTAAAATTGATAATTAAATTCTCTAATCTGTCTTCAATATTTATATCGAAAAATACGGTAAGTATAATTGAAAAACTGCTCAACACTTGTAATTAGTTTGTAAAATAAAATTCCAATGTTAAAAAATAATTTGAAATTCTTCGATATGATGGGATTTTCGAAAGGGATAAGGAAAGGGGAATTAAAATAGAAGAATAATTTTGGAAGGATTTTAATATATTTTTATTTATCGCTTCTTTTTACCCGATCCAATACCGAGAAAAATTAAATTACCAGCTTAAAAACTGCAGAACAGTCGACCGCATCCGCCGGAACCTTACTGTATCTCAACTGATACTTTATTCCTCAACTAATTCGCACAACATCTACTGTATTCTAATCGACAGTAAGGTGATATCATATACTGTTTAGTTGCTTTAAATAATTAATCAGACATGGCCAGGTGAGTGGAATTTGTTTTTGTAAAGGGAGAGAGAGAGAATTAAAACTTTAAGATTATTGCGCTGTAGTGTAATTAACTGTTCCTTTTATATTAGGAAATCCAACTATTAAGAATCCTTGTATAATTTAAATTGGTGGTACAGATATACGTAAACAGGCGTCCCTCGTATTGCACGGTACTCGGTTTCGAAATTAGCCGGTACAAAATTTGCGATTTTTATAACACGGATTTGTTATTACATGGCACAAAACTACCGTAAAACCCGCCGTATAACGCGCACTTTTAACACAAAAAATAAGATCGAAATTTACGGGTGCGATTTATACGCCGGGTATAAAAATGATTGCTTCAAAAATGAAGACAGAGATGAGCATAAAGAAAACTAGGCTCCTACATACATCAAAATAATGTTTATATTAAAAAATTGATATACCTAATTGTTGGAATTTGCATATTATTCTTTATTTTATTATTTTTGAATGTCTAATTTGTATGCAACGGTAAGATTTCTCCCACTATTTATACTGGTGCATCTGGCACCATAATTTGTAGTAAATGAATTGCGGAAAATAAAAGAGAATGAACTGCAGTTGACTTGTTCTTTTCGTCTTGGATTACTCTAAAGTCCGTACACTAATGAACTTCAAGAGTTTTAATTCTAAAGTGTACTATTTTTGTCAAAAACTGGGAGAAATCTTCAGAACATAAAAGCAATTCATGCATATATTTCAGGTTTCTTTGTAAAAAAATGGGGTGCGTGTTATACGGCGAATATACCTAAAAATTAAAAATTCAGCTTGAAACTATAGGTGCGCGTTATACACCGGATTTTACGGTATTTTAAATTGTGTAGAAATTCTAGATTTGGCTTTCAAGGAATTAAAACAGTCTATACTTCATGTGTGTTGGAAACTCTTGTTAATCCCAAATGGTTCAGAGAGGAGACTATCCCGTTTGAGGAAGCAAAATATAATAGAATAATATAGGTTGCTTCTAATTTAGAAAGGGATGAATTTGATGACGTTCGGGATCTCTTTGAAGAGCAAACTTTAAATGAGGAAGAATTAATTGAAATGTTAAATATCTCCACTTCCAATTACAACGATGATTCTGAAAACATTTGTTACATTGCATCGGTTGCTTATTTAAATTTCATTTATACTAAAAGGAGTAGCTTTAGCTAAAAAAAATTAGAAAACTTTTTTTGCTAAAAAAATATTTGTCAGTAGTACGTAGCAGAAAATTTAAAAGAGAATTGCAAATTTCTTTAGCTCCTGAAAGAATTGCTAGATCGAAAGAGGCAAGTAGTTGATGTAGTATGCAACTACATCAGATAACTTTTGTAATGATGGAGAAATAACTAGTGGAGAGGAGTTTCAACCAACTCTGAGGGGGGAAACTAGATAAACTGTAATTTCTGATGAGAGTAACGAAAGAAATTAATTTTGTGATCCTAATAAGCCGCTTCTGTTTATTTTAGAATAATAAGTATTTTTTGAACACTTTTTATTCCATTTTTAATTTTTGTATTTTATATTTTTGTTTTAGATTAAAAACTTGAAGTTAACCTACATTTTAAATTGGATGTTTTATTGGAATGAAATTTCGGCTATCATAAAAAATTTTTACACCTTTAGACTTGACTTCAATATAACACGGTACACATTGCTTGCTTTTTTTATTATTTCAAAGTTTCATAAATCACAGTTTCGATACAACACGGTACATATTGTCCTGATTTATATTATGTACAAACATAATTTATGAAATAATTTAAATAAATGAAAAGTTTGCATAACACGGTTTCGATATAGCACTGTATGAATTAACCGTGTAAAACGAGGGATGCCTGTATTTATAGTTTTTAACTCCTATTTAGATTTGATTGTTGACTTTTCACGAGGTTCGAAAGTATGTTTGGATTTTCCTTTTCTCATTGTTTTGAAAGAAAAATGCTATTAAGCATTTTGTTTAAGATTTGAAGGTATAGAATTTAATTGTTATAGAATTTAATAGTGTTTCAATTACAATAAGCTCGTAATGTGCAGTTATGCATATAGTATAATTATTTATATTTATTTTACTATACTTACTTTAATCCTTTCTTTTTACAACTTGAATTATAAATGGAATTTAAAAAAAAAAGAAAACTAACAACTGGAAAGAATAAAACTGCATCAAGACAAAATTGCAATATCTTGTGTAGTATTTACATTTAATAACTTTAATCGCAGAGAACCTTTTCAAATTTTAAATTTACGTATAGAAAAGCGATAAGGTTTAGAATTTAATGGCAATATCAAAGGTATGCTTTTTAAGCAAAGATATGTTACCTAGGCCTACACAAGTGGTTTTCTTCAATTTTTTTTAACTAACTTTTTGCAATAGTTACCAAGGAATTCTTTTCTCGAAAATTCAATACTTTTTTTCTTCATTTGTTTAATCTTACAACTGATAATATGAAATGGTGATGATAGTATTGGTGCAAACGTTTTTAAAATGCTTTCCATAATCATTGAAGTGTTAAGTAATTTCCCTCCTTGTTTAAGATTTGTTTGTTTTTAATTAAGTTAAGCATTTGTAAAATACAAAGGGATATTATTTTCATTACGATTATTCATTATTTTGTATTACGGGTCATGAAGTCAGTATTTGTACCTATCTTGTTCTCTTGCCTTTCAACCATACCACACAAAGATTAAAAAAAGAATGTAGCCAAATTTATGTACCATCAGTAGTACCCTTATTTTATTCAACTAACAATTCTTAGTATAACCTTTAACTCTCGACATATTGACCTCTATTCCAATTCTCCACCAATCAAAAAAGACTTAAGTATCTGAGAAATTATCATAGCAAACTTCGTAAGCCGCCGTGTTCCAATAGAGTTCTGATTTCACCTGTGACATGGCAAGTCGTATAGTGGTGATTGTGTGTTGCACTTTAAAAAGACACGAGCCTTAAAGCTCTTGAGGGGTGAAATATGGAAAATACTAAAGTGAATTACTAGATCAGATGCCATCCTCGACACCTGAGTAAGATTCGGTTATAAAGTCCATATTCTAGTGTGACCTTTATTCTAATTAAAGTTTCATTTATCAAATTGATAAGGTTTCCAAAGGGTCATAAATTACAACAAAAAATATCTTTAAATAATGCTGTAATTTTTTATAAAAAAAAAAAACATATTATTCTTAATAATGGAAACTAGATATTTTAAAGTATTTTTTTAAAACACAATTTCGTTGCTATTTTAGGAAGTGATTTAAAAATGCTTACAAAATTCTGCACCGTAATGTTGTCTTTTGAGAAACTTCGAAGAATTTTAACTCTTTCACAATTTTTTTCAGCTCTGTTGACTTCACATCGGTGACGCTGTAAATCTCTTTTCAAGTTCTTTGCCCTACTAAATAACAAGTATTTTCTTTGCGGTATTTTTTTAAGGCGGTGTCGGAGTCCTTATGCCGATGTCATATGCAAGATTATTTCAAGGAAAGTTTAAAATGTTTCTATTCTTGAATGAAATCTTCGAAAGATTTCTTTCTTTCAAGAAGAGTTGCAAAGTTATATAATTCAATCAAATTTATGTATTTAAAGAAATTTATATTTTTTTACTTTGAAATGTTATTTACATAAAAATCTGTTAACGTATACAAGCTTAAGAAATACCTTTATTTTTTATATTTTTGTTAAAAGAATTCCTTCACTTGTTCAGAAAAAAATTCACTTGCACCTAGAAATAATATCGACTATAAGTATTCGTATGGTCTTAATTTATTTCTATTAATTTTGCACTCTAAGGCAGTGTGAGAGCCTTGATGACGGACCTCGTTGTTTTGGACTAGGAAGACGCCTGAGTTTAAGTCTTGACAGATTTTAATGTACACAGTGGGTACATACATGGTATCCTTCAATTGGTGGGACTTTAGCGGCCCTAGCGCATGAATTAATGACTCGCCGACCATGAGTTCGTGATTTTGACCACTTGGCTATCGCGGCCACACATGGCTTGAGGGCTGAAGCCTTGATTCAAACAGATCAACAGTTGAAGAATTGAAAGTACAGTAAGTCCCGAAAACTCGGCACCCAGCCATACCCTTGCAAGTCGAAAAACATAAAAGTTTAAAAACATACTATACAATGTTTTTATCACCCATTGTCACAGCGTTATGCCAGTCAACGGACCAAGGGGTTTTGGTAAGTCTCAAGAGAAGGTATAGGTGCAAGATGTTACTCTCCCTTCATTCTGCATATGATAATGGTTAAGGTCTTATCCAGAACTTATTGAAAATTAACCTATTTGATGTTGTGTGTGTGTGTATTGGCTGGGTTGTGGACGCCTGGAACACGTTAGTCATTCACATTAGTTCGTTCCTGGCGAAAATTCCTTGTTGAGAGGGAATTGTGTTAGTTGAACATGATGATGCAGAAAAGATAAATTTAATCGACCTCCAGAGACGATTAAAATGACGTCAAACAATGGTTCCAGAACGATACCGAGCAAAACATTATATCCTATGCAGAAATTATCACTGCTGTCACAGTTGATAAATAAATGCTGTAAAATGATGAAGACGTTAAGGTTGGATTGTCGAATCGGCCACTTACCCAAGTGTTTTCTCGCCAAATCGATAAGTGCGCTAAATCTGGCAACCCTTTTGATTTTTGTATCAGGTAGGGAGAAGTCGAATCGTGTTGTGGTAGGGTTGTTACTCCAAAACGCAACGCGCCAAATTAGCGATTTTTCAAAATTTGGCGGACCAGTGGCTGATTCACCAATTTCACCAACGTTAAAACTGAGGACACGTACAAACTCCTAAAATATCGCATAATGATGGACTAAAGGCTTTGTCGAAACCACCCTTCAGTATTTTGAGCAACAAGATACGTCGGTAGTTGACTTATTGTTCCTTCATCAATTGATGATGACAACGTATGAGCTCTCACCCTACGCTCCACATTTCCCTACTATACTAATAAAGTTAATTACAAGCTGGTGTACTTTAAATAATCACAAAGATTTAAAGTGTATCAGTTTGTAATTTTTGGAAGAAACAAATCTCTCTGAACTCCTTATTTATATATATGAATCAGATTCCATACCAGCCAGATTATTACTGTCCAAGTATCATAAGAATTTGCAGAAATTAAGGCATATTAAATGAACGGACACTAAATGTCCTGTGGACGTTTGAAGAATAAAATATTTTTTCGAAGTCCATCCGTGACCTCGGTTCAAATAACGTCATCAGATAGGTGACTCTTACTGAAGCAAAACTAAAGTATAAAAAGAAATATTATATTTGGATGCTTTTACCCAAGATTTCTGAATTTTTTTTTGTTGGTATTTACACAAAAGTGATGTGATAACTTTAGAATTATGTGCACGTGTAGGAAAGCTATTTTAATTCTTTCAAATGCGTACCACAGTAACTCTTGTGCCAAAAAATAGCCCCATTGAAATATAAAAGCTCACAATAATCTAGAAATATTAACATATGTTTCTAATATTGTTTTTTTTTCATTCCATTCTCTTTGACTCCATATAATCTCTTTTTGAAAACTGATAACTTAATACTATCTACCAAACATATAAGAGAAGCTTTACTGATGAGAATCTGATGAGCTTATCAAGGTCAGAGAGAACAACTGACTATGTCAGCTGGCAGTGAGAATCCGACACACCCACGACGTTTTTTCCTTCCCCATGACTAATTTTAGAACAAATGCTTCGTGTAGGATGTTTCCCTACCTTTTAAGACTTCCCAGACCACTAAAATGCTCTTTTAGTGCCGGCAAATCTTCTGTGGCGGCTTTGGTTAAATAAACCGAATGTGTTGTTTTTAGGAAGATTTATTTGCAGTTTATATAGCAGTAATGGTTAGGAAATACCAGTATTTGGTAGAAAGACTAGTGTAAAATTGAATGGGTCTAAAAATTTTCTCTATGTAGGTCTAAATCAGGGGTGGATAACTCGCGGAATACATGCCACAATGTGGCACGGTGGAGTTGTAACAGTAGCACGCGAGGACTTAATAAAAAATTTGGAAAGATAATTATATATAAGTAACATTTTTTTTTTTACAATTTTATTGAAATTCGATTGTCTGAGACAAAAAAAACCTAAAAATTTATTTTAAATAAACTTGAGATGCATTAGAAATGTATCGTGTAGAGAATGCACCGGCATTGTTGCGCTAGTTGGCTTTCCAAAGCTTTTTTCACTCGCGAGAAATTGGAATTTGAGGGAGCGCATTTTAAAATATCTGGAAGAAAACACTTGAGTGTTCCCAGTGATTATTTGCCGTTCTAGAATGAAGACAGGCTATATGATGTAGCTTTCCTTACCAATATTAAGGGACATTAAAATAATTTAAATTTAAGATTTTAGAGAAAAGATTGTATTTTGTCTACCCTAGTTGGCCAAATACCTTTTTTTTGTGTACAAACTTTTGCTTTTTTTCGTCTTGATTTTGGAGGGGAAAAATTAACATATTTCACATTAATGCAGGAATTATCTATCAAAGTTAATAGTGCTCCGAGATGTGATGAATTTAAAAAATTAATATCCATTTTTTTGAACGATTCTTTCAGTACTAGGTTTGATTTTCAAGATGATAAAAAAAAAAATGCAGATCTTTTCACAAATCTTTTTTCAATTTTTCTGCAAAATGTTAATTGTTACCCACCTTAAATCAAATACGAAATTATTGTACACAGCACCCTGCTACACTGAAAAGCAAATATAAGGAATTCTAATGATGTTTGGAAATTATTACTAACAAGCAATTTTTCAAATTTACATGATTTGGCTGTCAAATATTGTTGTAGATTTAAATTAACGTACGTTTTTTGTGAATAAATATTTTCTATTATGAACATAACAAAATCAAAATATCGTTCGAAAGTAACTCAACTGATTAACGATAAAATTTAAGTTTGTGCTTCGGTCTCATTTATTATATTGCTTTTGAATGTCTACTACTTAGACTTGTGCTTTTAAAATTTGTTCTTTGCGTAAAAGTTACACAATAAGCCTGCAAGTAAAATTTTTTTCGCCTTTTCGTTTGTTCGAAAAGTTGGAAGTAGCACGCTCAATAATTTTTATCTGAAAGTGGCCCTTTTCCCAAAAAGGTTGGCCACTTCTGGTCTAAATTCATTCGTTACTGACCAACTTAGTGTTAATTGCATTCTGTATTTGTTTCACTTTGTGTAAAACATTAGTTTATTTTTTCAGTCAATCTGATAGAATATTTTTTTAAAGAAATCAATAATTCGAATTAGAAAATTAATTTTTATTCAAAAATAAAAATTCGCGGGTTTAAAATTCTTAAATTATATATGAGCGTGTGTTTTAAAAGCTTTTAATATACTGATTTTAGAAATAAGTATACTAGACTATCAATTTACTTTGAGTTATTTTATTTATGCACTTTCATATCAAATTGTACATACTAGCATAACTGTTTTGAAAATCCTTCCCGGATTTGAACAATAAATTGGAAATTATTCCCAAAAGTTTCATAAGGGCTGTTCCATATAATTTAATCTAGTATAATATAAAATACAAAAATTCATGTGATATAGTTCAATAATTATGCAATATAATTTCTTATATTTTCAACAAAAAAAAACTTTTATAAATTGAATATTTGTGAGGGCTTTTATAAGAGGATACTGAATAGGGATAAATTGGTTATGTAGATATCTTTTTCTTTAAATTTTCGTGGTAAATGATAATAAAGATTTATTGCTCAGGGGGGCCAAAACGTACTGTCGCCTGCATGATGCTCTAAGCTGCGGATAACGACAGGTGTACAACTAGACCCTTGCCATGATGAATTTCGTGAGCCTCGATCTGAAACTGTCAATCAGGTGGTATCAGCAACAGCACAGCAAGAACAAGATATATAAACTTCACTTGAGTGCATCCACTCCTTGTGGTAAATTTTAGTTGAATCCCAATTAATGCAATATGAATAAGATACATTACTTGGTTTTCTGAACCTATTCACTATTTGTCCCCCCCCCCCAACTTATCGTCCTGCAATAATTTAAAAAAGAAACATTTAACTAAAATTATGAATTAATTGAAATAATGAGTAAATTGAAATTTTACTTTATTTCTGCTTTGCTAAATAGGTGTTCAAATCACAGTACAGAATATTCTGCATTTTGGTTAAGAATTTTGTAAACTGGTTATTTAAATTTAGCTTAAAATATTAGTTGACTAAAAATATAAAGAAAATAGTTGAATGACTTACGAAGACGTGTAACTACACTGTATTAAAGAAGTGTAAAATTAATCAAGGGTACATAAACAAACCTTGAAAAAGTTTTAAAACTTTTGATCTTTGGTTTTAAAATAATTTCTGGAAGGAAAACATTTTTATTTCTCGTTTGGTATGTTTCCAGTTTCTTATTTTATGGTTTAATTTGCATGTAAAAATTTCCTTAGAATTATTAATTCACCTTAAAAAAAATTTTTTTTTTGATAATTGTATTATTTCAAACATTAAACAGACTAATAAAAAAATAGCATTTGAAAAATTTATTATTAAATGATTTGGGGTCTTGAAAGAATTAAAATAATGCAATTAGAGCTTTAAAATTTTCTAAATATAAACTTTATCTCCTAAGCAAGAAAGAAGTATAAATCTCAGTTTATTATCAATTTAATTTAAAGTCATCTTCACCCTAATGTTAAAGATATCCAATTAAATTTGGAACATATTTTCCGGTAGAAAACTGTTTCAATTTTTATATTAATCGATGATGTTGTAGTGCATGCATCCATTTATTATGTAGTATCCTTAAAATTTAGAAACTTTAAAAAAAATACACAATTTTAGCTTGCATACAGTTTAAAACCTGTTTAGTATCGTAGAGAGATGTGAAAGGCATTTAGCATCAGAAAAATTAATTTATTCATACAAGAATGAATAGTTGTATAAACTACACTGTTCTCTAAAACAGTTATCTCCAAAGTGGGGTACGTTAAGTGATACTTGGGGTACACGAAAAAAGTCAACTCATGATTATTCTAATTTAACTAATTTAATGAAATATATGTATATTGCTTTATTTTTTCATTACCTATGGATATGGGGTACAGCTTAAAATTATTTTCGTTTTAGGGGAACGCGATAAATAAGCCATTGTTTGGACAAGGAAATCAAACATTGATATTATGTCCAAGCCTTTTTTAATTGCAAAAAGTGTCCAGGGGGGAGGGGGTTATATTCGTTAACGTTCCGCAACGTATGACGTTTTTAATACAGCAATCTTAAATGTATTTTCATGCAAATGAACTTATTCGATGCCAATATCTTTGTATTGGAAGATTTTATCCAAAATATTAAACTTTTTCAACAATTCTCCAAATTTGTAAGCCTTTTGATAAAACATTGGAATATTTATTAAAATATTTAGTATTTAGTTTATTACTTCATAATTTGTAGATTTTGACGACAGCATAGGGTTCATATTTAAAAGAATTATTATAGATATAAATACCGTTAATAGACATTTTATGGACGCGCTATTCAAATTGTCCGTCAGATTTTTCGAAGAGACGTCAGGTTTAACGAGATCAGATTAGCGATAATGAGTTCTTTCACGTGAGTTTATTTCTGTGTTGGAATCAGTGACATGCAGCCTTTCGAACAGAAAGGCTTCCAAGTGGCGGATTTTTTTCTGATTTATTTCCGGTAGCTCATTGTCACCAAGATCACAATGTCTCGCGTCTACAATTAAATTTAGAGTGCAACAAAAAATAACTCTTGCATTGAAGTTTATTCACAGCCAATTAAGTTCCTCGCTAAATATTTACAGTGCTTCAATGAAGAATAAGTACTACAAATAAAATTACTATACAAATTTGAAAACTTTTTCAAACTTGAAATACTGATTGGTATGGAGTTTTCCAATAATTTGTACATTATACAATGTTCCTATCAATACCTTACATTAAACAAAAAAAGACACCGTAGCGAAGAAAGTTCCAGAATATTATACGTAGAATTTGTTCTTAAACAATTTGAAGGCTATAAGACGAACACATGGTATATAATGTATAACTTGGTATTTTAAATAAAAAGTCGTATATTTGTGGGTACCAGATTAAAGCGAGAGTCAACGACACACACATATGCGATGTCTATGCTTCGTATAACACGTTTTCATTACAATGAAATTTTCTCTTAACTGTTAGCCCCCGCATTTTCCTCTACATGTATTCTGTATTTTCACTAAAATATTTGAGTATGTCTTCTGTTCATTACTATTTATACTTTTAACGCAATAAATCTTTGCATTTTGTTACTACTTATTTTGATTTTGCCTTTCTTCATTACGAAAGCTTGAGAGTCTGAAGGCTTTCATTTGTTCCTGTAGTATAAAAATGAAGGGTAATTTTTGATTTTAAGATAATACTGGGGACCAGGGACGTCTTAAGGCATGGGCGACTGGGCCCAGGGCCTTTTCCGCAATGGGAGCCTCGTCTCGTTCTTGACTCAGTCTTAATAAGATCATAATTCGAATACTTTCAACGATCGAATGTCATTTCCCGTTGTGATTCCCCGAACTGGAATTTCGGACGATATGTCAACTGGCTACATGTAATGACCATCGTCCACGCACAGGCCTAGGCCTACCACCCTACACTATTATTAATCATTCAGTCAAACGGCTGCAGCCGGTCGAGCCAGTTTTTGTGATTGTAAATCCTGCACATTTATTTGTTTCGGGTTATTGTTTGTGTTTGTGACAACGTATGCTGTGTACTGTGTATTTTTAAGGATCATATGTAGGGCCTTTATTTGTGCAGGGACCCAGGGCCTCAAGAAATCTTAAGACGTCCCTGCTGGGGTCCAATTTGTAAGAACGACAAACCACGTTGAAGATTCGGACGATATGACAAAAATGCAAAACTATCAATGAGGAAAATGTTCCAGTGGAATATTGCTTTTATCGTACGATTTATATTTCTTAAGAAAGAACCATCAATAACAGAAATAATAAGCGCATAATAATTGTTCCGAGAAGGAACTTTCTAGCTTAGCGGTCTGAAAGGGCGGTCCGAGGACCCCAGTGGTCCCCAGCGTTTTTCTAGGGGGTCCTCGGAGGTTTCATTTTGTGTTAAGATTTCCCTCCTTCGCAGACTCTAAAAAGGCACTTGGAAAAATTGAAAGATGTGCCATTGCAGACTAGATCACTAAACTGACCAAATGAAAAACTCTACTAGATAATGTATTTCGATCAAGAATATCAATTTAATTTTAATTAGATGTTTACTGTTTTTTTAAAGGAAAAAAGGTAATGTTAAAAAGAGTAAGTATAAGTAGCAGAGGCAGTCTTAGGATTATTGGAACCCTTAAATTACTCAGCCATTTGATGAGAGTCAGGAAGGGATGTTCAAAGTCTTGGGGTGTCCGCAGATGTCAGGCTGATACATAAAGGGAAACCGGGCTATTGAAAGTTTAAGAACCGTTATTCTAGCTCATTTATCGGAGACATATCTGCAGAACCATAGATAGGCAGTTCAAATCAAAAGTCTCCCAAACAGCAACCATTAATAACAGAGCTGCAGGAAGTGCTAACTTGAATATAGAGCATTAGATGGTAGCAAAAGTCTAGCTCTATATTTCCTACAGAAAATCTAAGACTTGCTCATAAATCCCGATTGGTGATACAAAAAAACTACGGCTCATGCGTCTAACTGGTCCTTCATCACAACTAGAGATTTCCGGTGGCACAAACAGAAACGTTTCAAACAACGCTCAAAACAATCGATGACGTATATAAATTGAGAAAAGGCTTGGAAAATAACCTTTACATATCCGTGCTTACAACAAAAACACTCATCTTATAGAGGAAGGTATGCGGATATCCTTTTTTTGCAAACTTAAAACTAGTCTTGAAAAGTGCATAATAATTAGCCTTAAGAGGAGTTCATTTTGGCCCTAAATGTCTGAGGTGTCACAAATAAAGGTTGTGGGGAAAATGAGGCGGGATCGCCGATCAAACGCTTTAAATCTGCTTCCAACGACGCCAAGATCGACAGCTATCCTTTTTAAATAAGGCTAAACCTTAGTTGATAAGCTGAAGTCACAGAATTTAATTAATCAGATTTCAGTTAGCATTTATAGCACAGTTACCAAACCTTGTGGTATTATAATAACCAGAACCCGATATGACCGATTGATAAAGTTTACAGATTTGAAAAGTTAGTTATGATGTTAGTTATGAAAGTTAGTGATGTTAGTTATGATGACGGATTGAAAAATTAGTAAATAAAATCGCGCGCGGAATCCGATTCGAGTCTTATAATAAAATGGATCAGAAGCAACTTTTAACCCACTGGTCTATAAAATATAACCTTGTACAAAGGTTGATGTACGTTAAATAAGACGAGGCTCAAAGTCATAGTCTTGGATTGATGTTTAGGTAGATGGGGTGCCAACTCAAACATACACTCATGTCCATAAATTAAGGATAATGAGTTCAGGCAAAGAAAGAGACAGAAGCAAAACAAATTTGACTTATTTGTAAAGTCTATTTATTAAACAAAAGGTAAACAGCAAGAAAGATGCTATATGTTTGACATAATTAATGAAATTGCGATTTTTACTCCCTGGAGCAAATTTCAAAAAAGAACCTATTTACAAAAAACAGTATAACATGGTTAGTATGATGGTTAATACGGAGTATGTCTCCCGGACAATGCAATACAGGCCTTACAACGCCTACGCATGCTGAGTATCAAATTATCAATCTGATCTTGGGAATATTACACCACTCATCAAGCAATGCCCTCCAAAGTTCCGGTAAGACAGGTGGGAGGGGGTTGACGGGCTGCAATTCGTCGGCCAAGCATATCCCACACATGCTCTATTGGATTCAAGTCCGGTGAGTATGCTGGCCAATCCATACGGGTGATATCCTCCGATTGAAGGCATTCGTCCACAATGTTTGCACGGTGAGGACGGACGTTGTCATCCATAAACAGAAATGCAGCACCCATGGCGCCCGGAAAAAAACGTACATGTTGTTCCAGAATGACATCCCGATAGATGTTGCCTGTCATCGTTACACTCTAAACATGTTGGTCAGTTCTGGAACCAAGAATAATTCCTCCCCAAGCGAGCCATCCTGCCCACCGTAACGGTGTCGTTGAATGGTGTTCTCTTGGTGGTAAGGGTACCTGGCGCTCTCCATATGAAAGTCCGGCGAGAATCAGACTGCAAACTAAACCTGGACTCGTCGGAAAACATCACACAAGACCACTGTTACGGTGTCCACAATGCATGCTCTCTACTCCAGGTTAATCGCAGCGACAGTGAGTTGCGGTAAGGGGAACACATCTGACAGGCCTACGAGCATAATAGACCAATGTGCCCTAAGCGTCTGTACACGGTCTGCCTTGAAACTGTCGTACCGGTAGCTGAAGAGAGCTGACAAGATAGGTATGATGCTGTGCTCCGTCTGTTTCTTTTGGCAGTAACTGCCAAATACCGGTCCTCATTCAGCGTTGTAACTCGGGGGCGACCTGTGCTGTAACATCTACTCACATTACCATCATCTTGTAATCGTTGCCAAAGCCTGGAGATGACACTCTAGGCGATTCCAAGTTCCTCGGATACTTCCAGCTGGTACGTCCACATTCCAGTCGTCCTATAATTCTACCACTTTAAAAATCATCCAAATGCTTCCTTTATGCCATAACTATGCGGTTATTGCACTGAAAGGCTTTTAAAGCGCTTGTGAACAATTTTACTTCTTTGCCACCATTCCTTATATACCCCTCTCTTACACTGTCGTCATTGTGACGTACTATCCGCGCCCTCTGGTGGTTTCCTGTAATTTGCATATTCTTCTTCAAGATGT
This sequence comes from Trichonephila clavata, assembly GCA_019973975.1. Lineage (NCBI taxonomy): Eukaryota > Metazoa > Arthropoda > Arachnida > Araneae > Nephilidae > Trichonephila > Trichonephila clavata. The sequence continues at coordinate 21,589 of BMAO01022630.1, forward strand.
GTGTGATAATTCTACAGGTGAAAATTTTATTTTAGAGTTCAATTTCTGTGTGATTCTGAACTATCCTTAATTTATGGACTTGAGTGCAGTAAACGTCATTTGACCGTGTTTCAAAATTATGAGGCCCTATTGTTGCTTCTAACAGTAACGTTAACTATTCCTTCCTTTTTCAGTGGCTCGACAGCAATGGTTGGGCCTTAGCTTTCTCAAGAAGCCTTTTCCAGGCTAGCTTTCTTCTTGCTAGTGTTATCCAATTCTTAGTTCTCAAAACTAGTAGATCTTTATTCTAGACCATCAATTCGCCTAAGATTTGGCCTGACCTTTCTTCGTGTGCCAGTTGGTTGGGTATTAAAGACTTTGTTTAGTGGTGTGGTCTTCGCGTCCATTCTGACAACGTGACCTTCCCATTTAATTCGTTGTATTTTGATGAAGTTAACGATGTCAGGTTGTTTATATGGTTGATTGAGCTCGAAATTTTATCTTCTTCGCCACGTTCCATTTTCCTCAATTCCACCAAAAATAAATCTTAAAATCTTCCTTTCGTAGATACTTATTATGTTCTCATCTGCTCGAGACATGGACCAAGTTCCTCATGCATAAGTAAACACTGATCTTAAAACACTTTTATACAATAGAACCTTTGTTTTTCTTTTGATTAAATCCGATTTCTTATATTTTCGTATTCCATTAAGACATCTATTAGCCATAGTAATTCTCTTTTGGATTTCAGTTGTACAATCGTTGCGTTAACTATTAGTAAATCATATAATAGTAGATGGTCAAAAAAATTGACCATCTACTATTGACCAGTCTAATTGAAAAATGGAAACTGAAATTTTGGTATATATTTAATTAGTAAAAATTTACAATGTTCTATCTGATGCAGCAAACATATATATATATCAAATAACTCGTATCTTTTTGCTTCCCCTTTAACCAATTTATCTCTTGAGTAGTCCAATTTAATAATTTCTTTATTTTTAACAGCAAAGTTTCTTTTCAAGTAACTTTATTACAGTCTTTCGTATAATCATCTTTTTGTTTTGGAAAAAAATATGAACACAACTTTTTTTTAAACCTCATTTCCTAATTTCGAACAACCTTTACGCCCCAGTTGCCGCCAAATCATAAATATTTTCTTTTGACAACTGTATCTGTTCCAAGCAGGTGCAATACTTTTTGGCAGTCCCTCAATAGTAAATGAAGAAAAAAAAATTATCTCGAACCATTTCAAAAAAGATCACGTTAAGTTAGGCTCTGCCAAGTTATAAAAATTCTTTTGAACTGTGGTATCGTTCCAAGAACTATCATTCGTCCGACGAGAAAACGTTTTAATCCTTACAACAAGAACTTTTTTCCTCACTTCTTTTCAAAGTTTCGAGTCGCAGAGTATCTCCCACGCAGATCACGTGTTCAACTGACGTCATTACTCGTCTTGGACTTGTAAAAATAACTTTTACGCAAGAGTCCCCCTTAAATGCCTATTTCACCTTTTTAAATATGGCGCTTAGAAAAACACGGCATGCACTGTGCTTTACGGCAATATGACGACTTTTAACCTCTGCAGTCTGGTGATTGTAGAGCAAGGTTCTGTGGGTTAGTAGGGGCTTTAAAAACTAGTTCCCCAAACTAAATTTAATTCTATTTATTCACAACAATGCAATGTTAAATCAGTTTTATTGCATAATTTGCGTTTTGGGAAACTTTCAAATACTCAATTTTGTTTCATAGTTATTTCATGGGTTTAATTAGTTGCATTGCTTAAGAGAGTAGTGCAATTGCAAATTTCTTGCATTTTGTATTTGATTGTTGAGTTTTATGAAAAGGGCAACTCATAAAACTACTACTAATTAGGTATACAAAATCCAGTTTAAGAACTTTTGCACTATTTTACTTTTATTCTTTTAACACTGAAATCGAGAATTAATTATGAAATTATTCTCTTGGGCATGGTTAGCCATCGATTCAGCTCACTTTAGAAATAACACTTGTTTAAATAATTTAGTTACTGGCTAACTATGTCTTCTGGATAATTGAAACATTATTTTTTAAATGCTTTATAATTCTTGTATGTCTAGCTCTTCCAGTCTCAGTACTTTTGAAGAAACACTGAATCCTAGATTTTTTTGAATGAACATTTTCAATGTAACCTAAGTTTTTTAAATGGTCAATCCTTTTTAAATCAAGGTAGCAGTGAAAAAAACAGCACATTATTTGCAAGAAGAAGAGAGAATTATTGAAGAAAGAGTGAAATAGAATGGTATTGCAGGAGCATTTTTGGAATGGTGTTGGCCATCCCTGATTTAAAGTGCTACTTTTATACAATACCGATATTGATTGATATAAACATATTTAATTAAAATAATTTAAAATTACAATTAAAATTTCTCAATTTTAAATGGACATGCGAGCTTTGTGATCTTTCTAAAATTGAGCAATATTTTTGGAACGAATTTTAATAAGGTTATTCGTATCTCTTCTAAATTTCACAGGTTCCCATTTTTTTGTTTTGTTTTAACAGTTATAATTGTTAAAAGTCCTGTCTTACAAAGATAGATTGAATAACACTAATGAGTTTAGTGCCTTTTTGTTAGAGGCCCAGGTCTTTGTTTTCAACAGATATCCAGATTTTTTCTGAAGTATTTTCAGTGAACTTATTAATTTAAGAATTACTTTACATTACATTAATTTTTCTTTTACAAGTTTTAATCTGATTATTTTGCGGTCACCAGTGTTCGGCTGACCACGGATTGTAATATATTTAATTCCCGAAATATTTATTTTGTTATCAATTCAAGGGATAATGTCGAAATTAATTTATTAGTAATGAAATACTGCAAGAAAAATAATAACTCCTTAATACCAAAATTACTATTGTTATATAATGCCAAAAATATATAACTAAAAGCTTAACAAAGAAGACAAATAATTTTAATTTGAATATTTGTTTCGTGCTTATAAAAATAACCGAAATAAAATCGTAATTCAGTGCTCGGTTAAAAATTTGATTGAAATGTTCTGAGATATATTTGTATGGATAAATTTCTAATGTATAAAAAATAAGGTCTTATGTATAGGAATACTCATACGCGCGCGAACATTGAAAAAATTGACTGAATATTTGTGGAAATATTCATTTGAAACACCATTGTAAAAATTTCTGAATATGCAAAAAGTTAGTCATACCCCAAAGAAAACACGAGAAGATAAAAAGTTTCAAAAGCTGTTGGAAATGTTTCAAACCATCTCAGAACTTGAACCTGTTTTTTATACCTTGCACTTTGTCACCTTGAAAATTGCTCTACAGAACTTAAATCATTGTCAAAGGCTCTGCTTCCAGTTTGTTGAGAATTAACAAATCTCAAGACGAGCACGAAATACGAATTTCTTGCCAAAATAAACTAGAACGGCTTTGTATAATTTTTACCTTCCAGTCTCTAAACTCAGAATATTGAGACGCTAGGGTAGGGGCTCAAATCTCATTTCTGTCGCTTGAAAATAATGAAGTTAACTTCAAATTATCCTTGAAATTTATGAATCCCGTCACAAACGATCCTAATATATTTGTACAGCAATATCAATTTAAGACTTGCCGCCTTCAGAAACCAATGGGCTAAATTCATGTGGCGTCATAAACACATAATGACAAGCCCGTATTCTAGCGAATTAGCTCATTAATTTCATGTGACGTCATAATCATACGTTACATGCAATCATGTATTTTCGGCTAATCAATTCAAGTACCGGTAAGTTATTGCCAACTTTTGCTCCTTGCAGAAACTTACTTTTAAAAACTCATATTTGTCAATCGTAATAATAATGTACATAAGTAAACAAAATGCATTGGATTTAAAAATAGACGTTTAATATTAGTATTTTTTTAGTCTCAAAAAGTTTTTGATTATTATTTTTTCTTAATACTTGAACCAGGCCCTGGGTCTCTGCGCAAAAGTAAGCCCCGGGACCCTACACAAATGTAGGCCCCACTTATGCCTTATAAAAATAGACAGTACATAGCATATGTTGACAAATACTCGTACAAACAATAATCCAAAACAAATAAATGTGTATGACTTACAATCGTGCAAACAGGCTCGACCGACTGCCACCTTTTGACTGAATAAGTAATAATAGTGTATGGTAGTTAGGGTTTCTTTCCCGGGATCTCATAAGATTTTTGTACTTTTTCTATTCCCGGGAATTAGACTTCGTTCCCGGGATTTCCCGGGAATCACACGGGGCTTGAATTATTTATGAGGTAGCTATTTTTAACTGGACCTTACATTTCAATCTCGGAGATCGTTAACTGGACCTACTGTGGCAATTTGTGATCATTCACCCCGAACTTCCGGACGAAGGAATGTTCGTTACCCCAACTGTAGAGTAAAAGTGTAATATGAGAACTTTGGGGGGGGGAGTGAGAATTTTTACCACAGCTAGCCGTGGGTATATCGAGCTTGGTTAACAAGAAATATTGGATTTTTAAAGCAATCGCATTTCGTTGCCAACCAGCACTATGTGATCGAAGTTCCAAGATCTAGATTTATGTGGATAATGTAAATACTAATACTTTAATTTTTTGTACTTTTTAGCTCATTATATAAATAAGGATTAATTTTGTAATTTATATACATCCTTATTTTATACAATGATTATTGATCTTATTTAAAAATTACTTGTTTTAAAATTTTTCAAAATTTTGATGTGTTCCCAGGAATTTCGGGAATGGAAAACCCCCTGAAATCAGAAACCCTAATGGTAGTAGGCTTAGCCATATACATGGACGACGGTCATCACATGTAGCCAGTTAACATATCCAAAATTCTCAGTTTTTCCGAGAATACAACCGGAAATAACATTTGACCGTTGAAATTATTCGAATAATGATCTTATTAAAACTGAGTCGAGAGAACGAGCCGAGGCCCTGGGCCTGGCCCAGTTTGCCTATGCTTTAAAGCATCCCTGAACCTTTTTTACCAAATTACAAAATGTGTGTGTGTGTGAAATTTTGTCTAAATTTTACAAATATAGCAGCAACTATAAGTTTAATGGCTGCTTTGAATTCAATGGTGAGCACGGGATTACCTTTATCATTAAGCCTATTTACATGGGAGTATTTTAAGTCTTATTTTGATCCTAAGTTTCTTTTTAGTTTCTTTAATAAGAAAATTTAAAAATACACGAATAAAATGAGATTTTTTTTTTATTTTAAAATCTTTTTGATCATTTTTTTCATTATATTTGAGAATCTTTACCCAATTATGAAATTAGAAATTTTATCTAAATTTTACAAACAGAACAACTACAAGTTAATTTAATGTCAGTTTTGTGAATTAAGTCAGGAACATGTGATTGTCATGTGACCCTCATGAATTGAGTCTATTGTCTGCATATTAAAAACACCGAAAGGTCATCCGTGACTAATCACAAGAAACCATTAACGGTTTGAAACCAAAGAACTGCGAAAGATATCTTGTGAAGATTGATTTGGTTTCGTTGGTTTGCTTCATAACTTTTATATGTTATTTATTTTTTCAATTCCTATATTGCTAGCTCACTCTCTCCTTATATATATATATTTATTTATATATCTTGTTCAAATTTTCAATCATTAATAAAATACTTTCTATTCATCCAATCAAGTTCAAATAAATTTTTTTAAACTTCTAGTGGATGACACTTATGTTAATACAGTTTTTCAAGTATTAATTAATTCATTATTGGTTAATTAGTTTAATTAATTACTGGTTTTCGACGCCAACTTAGATTCGTCTCCATTGTTGTAACAATGTAACTGTTAAAACAATGACAAAAGTTGGTGTCGAAAACCGGTTTTTCAGCCAAACCGGGTGTGCATTGTTACAACAATGCAGACAAATCATGCTCTTTTTCAATTTCTACTATTAGTTCACTCTCTCCCCATATATATATATATTATATATATATCGCTCAGATTTTCAATCGTTAATCAAATACTTTCCATTCATCCATTCAAAGTAGGAATTGACTTAAATTTTTTTTTATATTACTTGTTACTTTTGTCTTATTTTGTTTGTTTTTTACTTACACTTGTAAGCGGTATGGGATATTTGTGGTCCACGAGACTTATTTTATCTGCTTTAAAAATTTATACATATAATAATTTGTCCATAATGGTAATTTGTCTATTTCTTTAAAAGCTCAAGTTTTAAGCCAAAATACGGGCCAGTACCTAGTTGACACTTGCATCTTTTTTCAATTATTCTTTTCACAATTTTTTGGAAGATGAGATATTGGTAACCGGATGGTGATGTGACAGGGATATGGTGAATGGGACAAAAATTCTCTGCTTGATTCAGCGATTTCCTGGAAAATCACCAAGGAAACACGTGGTCTGATGTTGTCACGAAGCAAAGTTCTTGTTTTTGACTGACCAGTGTTGGTCACTTTTTACTGAGTGCTTAATTGAAATATGGATGATTTAAAAAACAAATTATTAGAATATACTTTTTTGTTGTTGTATCTGAGAAGTTCCTAATTTGACTCTTTAAAAGTTCTACTAGATACACATCATTATCTTAGTGAATTGTAACGATTTCGATGTGATCAATCTGGAAAGCGGTCAAAAAGTAACGCTGAAAATTATATTGTTAAATACATATTAATTACAAATTTAGAATGATTCTTATTATTTATTTAATTTCAAAATCATACGGAATTATCCTAATTATCAAATCAATTTCGATTTTAACAATTAAACCACATCCCACTCGATAAGACGATTGGAAAACAATGACTTTAGCATTTCTTCGAGAAATTTCTTTGGACAAATTTTTTCCACTGACTGAGAAAAAAGGTTCTAGAACATGCAAATTTCTAGAGTTTTATATGACATTATGCTAATTTATCCTTATTAAAATATTGTATTAATATTCTGTCACGAGCCCCTTTGTTCATAATATGGACCCTAGAAATAGGATCTTTTCCATGCGGATCTTCCTCGCCCCAAAAGCGCTTACGTACCCGCGGATGAGAAACGCTGCTTCACCAGTTTCATGAGTTGATCAATTTGTTGTATTGCGGTACAATCAAAAGTTTTCTGTACTGGACTCTTCCAAAATTTTGTTGGAACCGATTGATTACAAACAGTATTCATGTATTCAATTTTACCTTAATCTGTTTTTATACTTTTATTCAAGTTTATCCTGATACTTTTAAATACTGACTCACCAGTGAGACTGTACCTTGAGAATAGCAACACTAGCTTTTTGTAAACATATTGATTCATCATTTACATTCTAACTTTGGGAAGGAGAGGTAAAGGACTTCTCTTTCTTTCTATTGAAATACTTTCACCTGTACAAACTTGGTGCTAGGCCAAGGGTTTGCCAATCAACTATCAGGGCCAAAAAGTCAGTCAGCAACTTTAGTCTACTCTTATTGTATCAATAACAAGTGTTATCTTTTTTTAAATCTTGGAGTTTCTTCGATACTTTCAGACAAGGCCGTCTTGAAGGTTTCGGAAAATAAATCTGGAAAACGGACTCGAAATTTTACACAAAAGTTGATACGTAAAATCTCAAAAAAAAAAAAAAAAATTGCAGTAAATTATTGGCGACAGAATTACAATTTCAACCTATGATCGGACACCAAACCTGACTCTAAAATCTGTACACCAATTTCCACATTTCAACGTCTTTGCATTCAATGAGTTATGTTACAGTAAGCTTTCGATATTCATATATATAATTCCTTAATGAATATTTGTAATATCGCTGTATAACTATCAAAATAAGCTTTCCTTTTTTCTCAAAAACCTTAACCTGATTGATGGTTTGTTAATTGAGCAATTTTCTTAACATCTTTCGTTAGTCTTAAGTCAGGTTGAATTCATGCTTTCTTGCCTCCGTGCCAGGAATCTTTCAACGAAAGTAAAGTTCTCAGTTATGGAATATTGTTATTTTAGGTAACTTGTATACTCTAGAAAGGAAGATGTTTTCCCCTTGAAAGAAGCAGATTTAGGATCTGCATTTTTGCTAATAATAGGTATTCATGACTTCTAATTAAGAATGTAAATAGCTGAATTTATTAACACGTCTCTCAAACATTCTTAGTTTTTTTTCAGTATTCTAACATTAATACAATAGTAAAGTATCGTATTATATAAAATATTAAGCGGTACACAACAAAAATACTTCTCTAATATTCCGATATTACCTAATTTATATATCTACCTTCCAATGAAACATGTATTTTTGGTGAATATGAATCGTATGCCTTCTATAAATAATGAAATCTACGATATATTTTGTTGAAGCTGTATCTCCACAGGACATATTTAGTTATGGGGTCTTATTCAATGGTTATTTTTTAAATATATAAATACTTACTGTATATTTCGGCGAATAAACCGAGACTTTGGGGGTTTCTCTCAAATTAAAGTAAGGAGATTGGCTAATTACGGATACTGTAAGTTCAGAAACGATGTAGTTTAGGAAAAAAGGTACTTTTTAAAATTTTATTTTAGTCATACGCAAACAAATTTAATCTTTTTATCTTTTCGGATTTTTGAATGGAACTTTAATTTTAAGAGGAAAAAAAATCGTATAAATCCTTTAAACTTATTATCTGTATCAGAGTTTTCAAATAGTTCGTACAATTCATATTCCTTCATTGGGATATCTGACTGTATATGGTAATCATGCATCGTGTTGTTCCTCCAGGACATGAAAAATATGTCGATGGTAACGAATACAAATTTTTCTTCCCGCTTCTTTTCTAGACAAAATAGAAAGTATGACTACAGCACAGGTGCTATACAAGATAACAAATGAATAGAAATAAAAACCATCGCCATTGGCGTCTGGCGTTTTACTTTGCGGCAGTTTGATTGGAAGATATTCCACACTTTTGACATTTTCACCCAGAATTCTTTTTTTCAATTCGGCTTATATACGGGTATCGAATTTTGGATACATTTTTAAAGAAAAAACGTACTATATATATATCGCTTTATATACGGATCGGGTTACATTCGAAAATATTTGATATTTATTTCTTAAAATCGACATAAAACGGTTTTTAAAAATTTAAAAATGTTTCGTTCTGAAAAATTAAATTTTTTAAATTTATGTCGAGTTGATACTAAAACTATTCGCAGTAAAAATCATTGTAATTTACAAAAAGGATGAAATAGCTTAAAATCTTGCATTTATTTTACATTATGAAAATAATTTTGTGACGTATTGTAGTTAAGACAGTGAATGTGTTAAGACCAATCAACCTAGAATTTGGGTCTTAGTACTTCATTAATTTTAACTGTGAGTTATGTAGTCGGCGGTGTTTAAGTGTAAATTTCATCAGGTGCCACTGTTCGATGTTCTCAACATCTGGCTGAAGTGGATATAAATCTCTTCAAACAATGTTAGGTAGATTTTGAGATAATTTCCAGCCTAAATATCATCCTGTCATCTGACAATAGTTCAGGATCATACCATTTTTAATAGTCCTTTTAGATAATCTAGAGCATAGGTTCTCAACGTGGGCGCCCCTTGTGGGCGTTTTAGACTTTCAGGGGGGCAGTAAAAGACCCAAAGAAAATTAGGGGGCGTTGGAAAGGCACGGAGGGTGCTAATTATGTACAAAAGTAAACTTTAATACTGTTTACCATATGTTATTGTATGTATTTAAATCATTTCTATATCACATGTACGAAAATTCACATATTTCGGTAGTTCGGGAAGTGAATGAAAAACTTAAAGAATACATTACATTCAGACCTATATTAAATTGAATGATACAGTAAATTTTTGTTTTTGTAATGCACGTGTTGTCTTTGTTTGTGAGTAATAGGTAAAATGTTTCGTCCACTGCATTTCATTACGTATATTATCCAAGAAACATAATTAAATAAGTTAACCAGGAATTAACGTGTGATTCTTTAAAGGCTGAAACTGTCAGTTTATATATATTTTGAAAGCGTTTATTATGAATTACTTCGTATCATCAAAACTTCTGCCTGTCTTTATAACAGGTAAGCTAAAAAAATTTTTAGTGTGCTTTTAAATGAAGAAGAAATTCAGTAGCGCTTTTAAATTCCAACAATATCCTATTGTGACTAAAATATATAATATTACACATTTAAATATATTTGTGGCAATAGCTATTTCAGATTCAAAAGTTAAAAAAAAAAATGAGGCTTTAGAAAAAAATTAATTTAAAAAATATATTTCATTAGCAATAGAGTATTTTTTAAAATTTAATTCTTGTTTTCACCATGTATTATGTTCACTTTTATTTCTCTGGAGTGGGAGAAGGTGGTATCGAAATATTCACTAGAAAAGGGGGCGCCAGTTCAAGAAAGGTTGGGAACCTATGATCTAGAGCGATATCAATACGAAAGAAAAAAAACATGAGCCTGAAATTTGATGGACATAATGTGACGAATATTTCAAAATAATTTGAATATAATTTAGGTAAATAAAACAAATAAAAGGATTTACTCGTACATTTGCGGGGTTTTACGCAAAAACCCTTTCATTCATAAAAAAGTAGTATATACATTCTTTTGTAAACTCCACACATGCACAAATATTACTTAGAAATCCTTATGAAGACAAATTTGTGAAAAGTAAAGGAGTATCAATAATTTATCATTTTTCAACGAGTAAATACGTGAAGTATCGCTTAAATTTTGAAACTTGCACATCTTTTACTTAAACATTTGTTCGATTTTAATAAATGAAAGAAAAAAATAACATGATATTCAAACTTAAAATGAAGAATAAATTTTTTTTTATTACGAGATACAAATGATAGTTGTAGAGACTTCTGAGGCAATGCTTTTTTTCCTACTGCATTTTTTCAATATTTGAATCGGCAAATTTAGCTTAGTATTTCAAGTGATAATGCTGTATGATTATTTTATACGCTTTAAATATGATTGCAAAACACAATTAAATATATTCATACTAAACATTTTAGATCATAACATGGGATTTTGTAAAAAATTAAACTCATACTCAATTAGAAAATATCGAAAAATACGAAGAAAACTTTGATTTATGTGATTTTTTTGTTTGCTATATATTAAATGCAAAAAACATTTGATCATTTAATAAATAATTATTTATAAGGAAAATACCTTACCAAGAAGCCTTAAAAATAAATAAGGAACTTTATAGTAATTTAAATTGTTACATTATTTGTACAAATTGCCAATAATATAATAATTTATCATGAAATAAGGAAAAAAACCTCAATCCCCTTTGAGTTACTTTTTCAGCCTTAAGAAGTCTTTTTGTTTTTCATTCAGGAATTAAAATTCGTTATTTTTGTTAACTAATGTAGAGTAATTTATTTGTATGAGATTCGTCACATACATGCTAAAAATTATTGAGACAAATATTTCATTTTAGGCAATGAAAGCAAAATGTAATTTAGTTCAAGTTAATTACAAATTTGAGGATTAGTTACTAGAAAATAGAATCGCAAAAATGAGAAGTGTTGCAAATTCTTATACCGTAGATAAAACCCTTTACCACACAATTACTGCCAGGATCTATAATCACGCTGGAAAAATATTTTTTAAAGATTTCCTCTAAGCCTTCTGAAAGAATTAGGGAGTAATGAAAATTACTAAAAATTATGAAGTAATGAAAGCTTCTAAATGAAAGTCTTGATTTTGAAAGTTGCTCTACCATAAAATATAATGAAAACTGATCCATCTAAAAAATTTTGGTGATAGTGAAAACTGTTTTATCTACAAAATAAGGGAGTACCAAAAATTTCTTTTTAAAAAAAGTAGTGAATAATGACAGATATACTTAAAATGAAAAAAAATTATAGAATACATAATTTGCTTTATGTAAAAATTGCTCTTCCTATATAAAAATCATGCAATAATGAAAACATTTGCTTAAAATTAGTTGGATACCAAAAATTGCTCTACTTAAGAATTTGGAGTAATGAAAACTATTGTAGATAAAATTACTGTGTAAAGTAGTGGAGTAACGGAGAATATTAAGGCCCCCTAGAACCCCTACCCTCAATGCGGGGGTGTACGGTACGCCACTGTTGTAAAGTGAGATAAATTTCATCTCGGTAGAGAATTTTGGAGTAATGAAAGCTGCTGAATAATAAATCTAAATCACCATCAAAGTTTTCGGGTGGCTTGGGAACATTCGATTGTAATCGGATTGCAAGACCATGATTCAAAATTTCGAGGTCCGCCTGTGTTTTTGACATCATAAATTTATAACTAGTGCAACATTAATAAAATTACAATATTTCCGGTGACTAATGGATAAGAGTATCTACAGATTTTGGCATGCCTTTAGTGAAATATTGTGACATGAAAATGATTATCCTATCATTGAATTATTTAAATATCATGATCATTTGTAGCAAGAAAATGTTTGCACACAATTATAAACGGAAAATAATAAATATTAATTGAACTATATGTAATGTGCTTTGTTATATATTTTAAGGAAGCCTTTGTGGTATTTATTTTTCAGGAATAATTGTTTATCAATATCGGATGGTGACCCCTCTCCCGAAAGCCGAAACTAGCAATAATTCTAGTAAAAACGCTTGATAAGTGGAATTTCTTTTTCGGGCGCACTGCTGCTGCTTAGTTGCTAATAAACAGTTCAAATCATATGGCCCCCTCATCCTCAAAAAAATCAATAGTGACTTCTTACAATGATTGTTTTTAAAATTATTGAAATTTGATACAAACGCACACATTTTCGTTCTTTAAATTTGCTTCTTTAACTTCTTTCAGTCGAACAATTGATTGTTATAGAATAATTAAAAAAGGAAAAATAATACTTTCTGGATAATTTCTCAATTAGTTTAATCAGTAGTGATGATTTATGATGCCAAAATAAAGTGCTTGTATCTTTTGCGATTACAGTATTAGAAGCACTTTAAAACATCTTCCTTACTTTGCTTAATTTAATTTCTATTGATTGAACTTTTAGAGGTGGTCGGAAAACTTAATTTAAGACCAGTGAATAGCATCGCTAAAATTCTATTTATTGAAGAAAAAACAGAGTTAATTCAGTCATGAATTAATATTAAAATAAAACAAATATACTAAATATACGCACAATGTCTGCAATTTGACATAACTTTTTTTCAAAAATAATGGAATTATCTTTTATATGTATGATAGTAATCCAGAAAATAAAGACCATTTAGGTATAAAAAGAAAAAAAAATGATTCTGTTGCATAAATTGAAGCTTCCTTCACTTCCCTATCTGATCATTTCCTACATTTAAATATTTGTCGTATTTGTTCACAAGAATCTGAATTTCCGTCCGGGGGTCTTTGCATTTTCCAACTTTTCATCACATCCAAAACGTTTACCCCCAGAAACTCTTTAAAATTTCCCCCTCAGGGAAAAGATGGTAATCACTAAAAGCAAAGTCTGGACTATGAGTTATGCAGTGACCACTTGCCTTAGTGCATAAAAGGATAACATGGGAATTTTGAAGCTCGTGAGCAAATAGGACAGATGTTTAAATGTAGAAAATGATTTTATAGAGAAATGAAGGTTGCTACAAGGTATATAGCAGAAGTTTTTCATAATGAATTTTGTTTTTCAATTTTTAGAACTAAACTATCTGTTTTCTGGATAAGCCTCTATTATTACTACCCAAAACCAAGTGTTGAATCCCAATCTGACTTCATTACAAGTATTTAAAAATTGGAAATGAAACAAATGTGTGTTGGGTAACACACTTCAGCGAAAAACGTTTAAAATATCTAAAATTAAAACAAACTTTTTTTTTCATTGCATGTTTTCAAAAACTTAATAGCCTAGTTAGCATTAAATAACACTCAATCTCTTCAACATCGGCGTATTAGTTTCAGTTACCTGCAACTATGACTTTCAACATTTCTATTATCCTCCCTCCTGGGAGGGTTGCAAGACGAGGAGTGACTACTCGTTTTGAAAAAGAAAAAAAAAATGAGTAGGGAAAATAAAAAAAAAAGAACACGTATACTCAGACCTTTTAACTCGAACGTTATTGGGCAATAAGAGGGGGGACGGCCCAAAATATCCCTCATTCTCATCTTGCGTGTTCTCTTTTCGGTAAGCACGGGGGTGCGTGGAGTCTCAATCTCTCTCCTGCCTCAAGCATCTCTAATGTGCGCGTTTTGACAACGTTCCTCCTAAGTGTTCAGTTACCATTATGGATAGACAATATGATATGAGGTAAGTATCGGAATCTATACCTATCGATCGTTGATTAACGCCTATATCGGGAAAAAAAAATTTTTTTCCCTTCAGAATTTAAGAATTTACCTATGTGGAAAATATATTCTCTGGAAGAGAAGAATAAAATTACCGTAAAATCCGGCGTATAACGCGCACTTTTAACACAAAAATTAAGATTGAAATTTACGGCTGCTCATTTATACGCCGGGTATTAAAATGAGAGCATTAAAATAAAGACATGATGAGCATAGAAAAAATTAGACTTCAATGCTGTTCATATAAAAGAAATGATTCTTTATGAACTTAAATAAGTGCATTTGTGGAAGTAAACTATTTTTTCTAAAGCTTGGTATAATACATTGAATTAATGGCTTAAAATCATTAGAGTATTACTAAAGCACATTTCAAGTTTCTTCGTAAAAAAGGGGGTGCGCGTTATACGGCGAATATACCTTAAAGTTAAAAATTACAGCTTGAAAGTACAGGTGCGCGTTATACGCCGTATTTTACGGTAGAGGGGTCACAGGGGTGTTAACTTTTTCTGGAGGGCTGAAAATATAAACAATATTCAAATACATATAACTCTTTTAAATTAAAATTAAATAATTCGAATCTATTACACATTATTTATAAAAGAATGAGGCTTCAGAAAAGTGTAAAATGTTTAAAATATAATCATAATTTAAAAAATTATAATCATATGAAAATAAGAAATTTTTTTATAAGAAATATTAATTAAGTTTTACTGCGTGCACGCTATTTTCTAAAATAGTACACTTCGGTGCATAAAACCTTATAGAATTATAAAATTTATCATACACTTAAAAGCCCGAGTAAAATAAGAATAATATGTCTTTTTTTTAAAAATATTTGAAAAATATTGAAATTTTTTAAAATGTTGAAAATATAATTTTTATTTTTAAAAAATATAATTTAATATTCTATTTATTTAAATGTACTACGGTGTAATAAGGATACATTTAACTTTATAAATCAACTTATTGCTAGTAATTAAAGCTAATACTTTTGAAAATAGCATGCGCGCAGTAAAACTTAATATTTCTTATAAAAAAATTTCTTATTTTCATATGCTTATAATTTTTAAAATTATGATTATATTTTAAACATTTTACACTTTTCTGAAGCCTCATTCCTTTATAAATAATGTGTAAAAGATTCGAATTATTTAATTTTAATTTAAAAGAGTTATATGTATTTGAATATTGTTTATATTTTCAGCCCTCCAGAAAAAGTTAACACCCCTGAGACCCCTTAGTACTACCACAAGGGGAGTGAAGTTTAGGCATTTTATCTTTTTTTTGGTAAATAGTCAAAGTAGTTTTTGTTAAGGAAAATACATTTTTGAATTTTTTAACATTTTTGCGATGAGAGAACACCTGCTAAATAGTTACAAGAAAACACACACACACTTTAGGCACATTTAACAGTTTCTTGAGTATTGAATTTTCTTTAAAAATAATTCCTACTGTGCCGAAATTACGAAGCATGGTAAGGCGGAAGACTGGAAAAGTTAGAATCAGACTGGCTTGACGGCACTGAGTGAGAGCTGGGATTTGAAATGTTGAATGTATATCGTATTATTCAGTATTCCGTTATCAATAATCATTGCTTTTGGCTAGTTTGAAGAAAAATAATTTTATTTGATTCCAAAATCATCTAACGAAAATTAAATCCTTTTCCCTAAATTTTAGAAAATTTAACCCCTTTTTAACAATACTAAATTTTGAAATTATTTTTTTTAAAATTTTTTTTTTCTTAATCTCTATACCATAGAGCATCTTTGCCGCACTGACAGGTTTCGATGAAAAATATTTTTTTTTCTCTATACAACCACTATCCACCCTAGTGTGTAGTTTATTATTTATGATGCTGTGCTTTTTTTTTTTGTCTTTCAGTACTGTATTTCAAAATTTTTTGAACTAAATTCCTTAATATGTCTAGCACTGGATTGCTAAACTTATACACTTTGAAAAGATATTGGGAGTGACGAGAACTAAATAATTACACAGTTTTGTCCCTTGTCAAACTGATGTTATTAATTTACTTTAAAATTTGTTTTCAAGAAATGTTTTGACTTTCTTACCTCCAGATTGTATTATAGTAAATAGCTCGAAATTTATTCATGTGAAAAAAAATTCTCAATTGTTTCTTATAATGAAATTATTCAAGTTAAATTTAAATGAATAAATATTTAAAGCTAGCTTTTGTCACATAATAATAAGATTATCCACACATAATTCTTTGGTACATGTAGATTTGTGAATTATTCACAAAATTTTATATTTCAAGCACCTTTATATATTTCTATTATCTTGCAAACCCAAGTGTCATTTTTAACAATGGAAAGTATTTCGTGGTAAGTTTTTTTATTTTATATTAGAAGCAACTTTATTATTCTGACAACTGTCCTTTGCGTTTTGATTAATAACCACAGCTCACGTGAAAACTATGTATGAGTTCGTGAAATTTTCCTTTTATTTTTTAATAATCATAAGAGAAAGATTTTATGGATCACTTAAACATTACAAATCTGTAAAAGTTATATCAGAATTATTCGAAATATATTAAGAGGTTTACAGTCAGTTATTCAAAATACAGTCGGATCTATATTTAACGAAGTTGTTAGATCCCCCAAAAAAGTTCGTTATATGGAAAATTCGTTAGAGAATCATCCAAGTTCTTGGTTCGGTGAAAAATTTTGCAAAATAGGTTTGTAAAATTTAAGTCCGAGTTTATATTAAAACTCTGCTGTCCAACATTTTTATCGCCACGGACCGGTTAAAGGGCTAAATTATTAAATTTTTGTGCGTCCCACTGAAAGAGGGGACCTTGATTGTCTATATTTTAGAATATTTTGATTTTATAATTTTAATTTAATTGTACTTGTATATGCAGAATAAAGTACAGTTTTACCAAAAATGAATATATAGTAATTTAACAGGGAATATAAAGTTATTTCTGTGGAAAGTCGCTCAATTCCTAGAGAAATATACCACAGTAAATGAAATTGAAATAATTTAATGTTCCTTGGGCAGCCCGGTACCATTTGATCCATGGACCGCTACTGGTCCGCTGTCGGGGGTTGGGGACCACTCTATTAAGAGATTTTGCATATATTTCCTTTATTTAAAAGAATCAGAGTTCTCATATTTGATTCGAGATGCATAAGTAATCACATTGAATTACATCTAATATTAATTACTTACATAATATTTGCAATTTATCTTTTGTAAAACTTACATATTCTTGTGTATAAAACATTAGGTTTTTCTCGACATGGTCTTTTCAACCCACGAAATTAAATTTTCTTGAGCCAGTTCGTTGAAAGAGATGTGAAATTTTAATTTATTTATTCATAATCAGCTTTTGCGGGAAGAGTACATTGAAATAATAAAACAGACAGTTGTTTTTTAAATGAATTATGATTCAAAGTTTTTTTTTAAAAATTGAACGCTCACGAAGTTGCTCTAATAACACATTATGAACACTTTATGAAATATAAATTAAGAGGAAATAAAAACAAAGCAAGGAATTTAAAGAAAAATATTTTGAGTTAATTTTGAAAACATCGCATATTGTTCATTCCTTACATACTTTTCTGAAAACAATTCTGACGAAAGTTTCATCCTGTTTGATAAAAAAATTCTTTAGATTCCTGTAATTTAGTTAAAAAACAGTTGAAATGCTTTATTTTTCTATTTTTTATTTATTTTATTTAAGCAGAAATTGTGCTTCAAAAATGTTGACTTGTGAAATCATTTTCGAAATATAGGCTATGTTTTCAATCTACCATATAGTGTTCTTGTATCAACAAAATATAAGAATACTACTCCTTACTGGAAAATTTATTTAGACTACATTTATGAGAGAGAGGGAGAGAGTGAGAGGGAGAGAGTGGAGGGGGAGAGAGGGAGGGAGAGATTAAAAATAAAATCTCTTATGTATATCTACTTTTTTAAAAATTTAGCGATAAAAAACTTATGTGCGCATTATTCCAAAAAAATATATAACTAAAAAAGTACAACTTTTCTGTTTAACAAATTAGTTTAAAATTAGTATGATGAAATTTTTCTTGAATATATTATACTTCAAGGTATTATACCCGACTACCTTAAAATTTTAAATTTTACCAAAAAGGGAATTTTTATTGTTTTATTTTATAGATCATCTTATTAGCTTCATAAAAATACCAAATTAATTATTTTCCGTTCACTAGAACAAAAATTACACGTTTTTAGTAAAAGGAGATGCCGTTATTTTAAGCAAGGTGTCATACTTTAAAACGCGTTTTACTGGAAAGTAATTAATGAGGTAATGTGCATTTAGAAATCGCTACGGAGAAGAAGCACCAACCAACAAGAACGTTTTGCGATGGTGTCATCAATTTAAAAAAAACACGTTGCTTGTGCAGAAAGAAAAACAGGCTGAAGAAGTAGTCATCGGAAGAAGCATCAGTTGGGAGAGGCGTTTGACTTCCGAAGTCTACGGAAATCTACGAGAGTTGGAGCAAGAAAAATTGTAATGCCCCAGAAAACGGCATAGAAATTATTACGAAAAAAAATTAAACTTCAAGCCGTATTATTTGCATTTGACACAACCAATAACAGAGTAAGCATTTGTGCAGCATTACGAGCCATTGATAGTGATACTACACAATGTAGGAAACGAACTGGATTACAGATTAGACGTTTATGCCGTGTAACAAGAGGGTCACACATCGAACATTAGTAACGGAAAAAAACTTGGTATATTTCTCTTTATGTATCACTTATCTTAATATGTTCAGTAGTTTCGATAGTATGATTTTTTAAAATAGTGTTCTCATCATATGTACTCACTTTGTATGGCTGCTGCTCTTCTCAGGTCGCTGTTACGAGTATACTAACTACCTTTATCCTTTGGGTAGCCACTGACGCCAATACAGAGGCTATTAAGCCAATAAACATTTTAAACGACTGTGACATTTGCTTCTTCTTTTCCTTCTATTATTTTTGAATACCCGTTAAACACTGTTGCCAGTAACAAGACATTTTTAAACATCATTATTTAAATGTTTGTATGATGACTTCACCGTTTGGGATTCAGACGTGCGACAGAAGGCATCACTTACTTTGACTATTGTTTATGCGTTTTTAAAATGCCCCAGACAGTAGAAATCCCGTCGATAAAAAAAAGCGCTATCATTCGTTTTTTGAAATGCAAGAGAAGTGAAAAGGAGCAAATAAATAAATAATAGGCGCACGATGAAATGTAAGGAGAAAATGGTCACAGAATTGGAATGGTAAAAAAATGGATTAGATTAGAGGCTTGAAGATGACCGTTTAAACGTGAACATTGAAGAACAAAGTGAGCGATTGTGTATCATTTATGAGAACATGGAGTAGAAAATTGAGAAAAAAGTTAAAGAGAAATTTTTTATTTACAAATGCGTTTTAAACGTTGTTTACAGTAAAGTAATGAAACAAAAAAAAAATGTAAGTTTTAGCTGCTTTCTTAAAGGTATTTTTTCAACTATTTTGTAATAATATCTAGTTTAATTATCTGTATCAACTCGTATTGATTAATTAAATATTGATTAAATATTTGATATAAAATAATAATTGATTAATGGAAACATCTGCGTCAACTTTCTAAATTCTGTTAAGATACAATTTTAAAATATTTCAATCGCATATAATTTCTTCGAGATTTGAAATTAAAATTTTGTTTTTGTGGAAGTTTTTTACTTAATATCGTAGAAACTTTTTCGTTTATTGGTAGAACTTTTATAAGATCTTACAGAGAAGAAAATTAATAGAATTATCTAGACTTATTATCTCTTTTCTCTTTGAAATGTATTCATTCTTCACATTTATAACTGGATGGGATGAGATCAGTAGCATAACGTACCCTCGCAATCCCCGTATCGCGATGGGGGGGGGGAGTTTTCTAGGGGGCCCAAAGTTTGACTGACACCAAGGGCGTATTTAACCAATTTATGAAATATTAAAGGCTAAAAAATTTGACTTTGTAGGGTTTCCCAATATTCTCTGTTACGCCATTGGAGAAGATGTTTTACTAGTGAAAATGATTCATAAAATTGCTTTCACTGTCAAATATGTCATAAATTGGAAAATAATTTTATCAATAATCTCTCTTTATGTGAGTGTTATTGTAGAATCGCTGTATATGTTAACGAATGACGAGTAGAAGTTTATTAAAAATATTCATTTTAACCCCCTTTTATAAGCTTCACTTGTGCAACGGAATCTTTGAACTCGATTTTTACCCACTTAAAAAGATCAGATTAATTCTCGAAATTTTGCACACTTGTCCAGGACCGATGACAATAAAACAATTTAATAATTTTTCCACTGTCCTGATCAGGATTAAAGATTTCTCATTTTCAGATCCCATTCCGCATCTGGCGACAAATTTCAGCTTTCATTTCCAGATTTGGTGATTAAAAGATTAAGTTACAACTTAGTTCAATTAACTATAAAAGAGAGTTTTTTAGTTTTTTTCAAACTGTGATTTTTAAAAATACAATAGGCTTGTTAAATATGCTTATGACTTAATCTTTTAGCAGATCACTGAATTAATCGATAGCTGAATTGAAGTGCTCACTTACATAGTTGATGAAATGTCTTTTATCACCTCTGATGCTTCTTTATTTGTCTCTAACCTTTATGTGTTAGTTAAATATTCTCCCCGTGAAGTTTGTATTTTTTTAGATGTATGCTTGTGTGCTTTATTTACACCACAAATCACAACCGAGCTAAGCTTTTCTGAGTTTGCAATGTATACGATTTAAAATATAAGTAATTGTAATTGGTTACAGTGTTTCACGAATGAGTTTTGATCAGAAAGCTCTTGAAATCTTTTTTGCTTTCGCTTAGAATTTGACATTAAGACAATAAACCTAAAAAGTTTAACGCAGTTTAGTTTTATGTATCAGTTTGAAAGGTCTGTTTGAAAAACAATTTTAAAATTGTTGCAAGAATATATAATTGTTAAAAAAAATGCAGAATTTTCAAGAATTCTGGTGTCGTTAATCTAACTACCATTTGTAATAAGCTCTGAAAATATTTTAAAAAAGCCCCGAACACAATCATTAAAATTAGAAGTTTTGATTAAAAATGTTTCTTTTCAATTTCTCTGTGTTTATATTTGATAGGAATACAGCTAAAAGAGAAGGACTGAAAACAAAATAGAATTGACCTACTTTTTTAGATTTCGGTCGTAATTTTGATTTTCACGAATTTGTTCGAAATTGTGAGCAAAAATTTCTTCGAAACAGCCCTTGCATGCATTTGCATTGATTAAAGTTCTATTGTCAAGGTTAAAAAGGAATCGTTGTAAATTTTTGCGTTGATTCTGCAGTTTTTTTCCTATTTATATTTTATTGGTTTATCACAATCCAAACAATTTAGCAGACTAGTCTCGAAACCACACATCATCCATTAACAATGATGTCACTTCCGGTAGTGCAATACGCTTTTCTTCCTCAAAGTAGGTTAACTGTTCCGAATTTCAGTTCCATCATAATTTATCATTTACATTGGAATTGAGGTTGTATTAAAATGATGGGTTCAGCCATAGAGCAGTAAGTTTAGTTGGGATTTTTTTTCTTTGTAGTAAATTTCTTCACGAAACTTATTGGAATTATCAGTTATTTATTGATTTATTTAAAAATATGATTGTGGTTAACAAGTATAGAATTATTCCATTTAGAATTCTGTGGTAAAACTGGTTAAGATAGTAAAGTTGTAATTATTCTTGGATTTATTAATTATTGCAAATTTATTGAATTATCAATTTCCAAAGGGCAGCAGTTTTGTGGAAAATATTCCATTTTAAATTTTGCAGATAGGTCATTCGATTTTCTTAAATTTTAAGTAACTCTTTTCTTAAGAATAAGAGAGCTCAAAAGATTTTTTTTTTCCAAATCAGTTTACATGCGATTTTACTTTTAATGCAGGAAAAAATGGCAAATAGCTGATTTTTTGTATGCTTAAAATTGAAATTTTATAAAAAAATAATAATGAACTACTATTGTAGCATATAAAACTGAGAATAGAATATTGCAATCAAATTTTACAAAATCCTACGATGTCAGTTTTTATTATTTTCAAAAGAAAAAAAAAGATTTTTTCTTTTATTTCGCTAAAAATAAAAAAAATTAAATGCTTAAATTTTTTAAATTACTTATAGTGTAATTTTAAGGAAATAACTAGACACATAAATTAATATATATGTTGCCTAATTTTTTAAAATTCTTATGATTTATGAGTAATTCATTTAATTTCAGGTTAATATCTTTGTTATTTAAACTATGCAATTAGCACCGTGATCATTAAGTATTAATAATTAGTTACCTCTAGTTTAAAACTCAATTGCTAGCTCTTTTTTCTTCTCTCGCTATATGAAAATGGAAAATTATCCCTTCAGTATAAAATATATAAAATCAAAGTGTTTTCGATATAGTTTAGAATAATATCAAATCAATTTATTACTGTATTAATCGATGTTCATATTTAAAATGCAAAAAAATTCGAAAATGTTTTTTCCAGTAATTATTTCCAAACTAAAGTTTTCTTTTTAAAAAAGTGGAACTTACACATAACTGCTTTGTTTTTAAATATAATAAATTTTTATTGTTTGATAAAATTATTCATGAATTATTTTTAGTTTATTCATTTTGAGAATTTAATGCGTTTTTTAAACATATTATTCCAGTTTTATTGCGTTTGAACTTTAATAACTGCTACTGTGAAATTTCTATCGCTTTTTTAATTACCGGCAAATTTCACGGAACATTTTCTGTCTCATTCATTGTTTATTGTACTCAAATTTTAATGCAAATGAGCAGCATTTTTTAAATATAATTAGAATTACTTTACCGTAATTCGCAAGCAAAAATTTTGTTTTTTAATTTGTCACCAGTTGAAGCTTAGTCTTTCGTAATTATGAGAGCGTGCATCCAGGATGTCGTAGCGATATTTTCTTATTTTCGAACCTTTTTTATTCAATTATAGCACTTAATTCCTTCTTTTTTCTTTTATCTTACATAAAGATCACATATTTAAATTTGTAAGGATGGTTTGCATGATACACCTAGTGATTATTAAATTAAACGGCATTTTGTGAAACTTCTCTAAATATGGTCCTTGTTTCAGTAATATCAACAAATTTGTGTTCCGTTTAGCATTCTGTATATAATAAATTACAGCCTTCTCTTGATTACAATATTTATTCTATTTAGTTTAATTGACTTTTAATACCAGTTTGTGGAACTAATATGTCTAAGATCTAAGATACCGTCACATAAAGCATAAATCTTTTGTTTTTTGCTTTTTACAGCTAACCAATAATTCATTTCTCGTTTTGCAATTCAGTCTGTAATTTGTATATGATTATATAACGGAGTATATTTTTAGAAAACAACTGATTTTTTTTGGTTCATTTTTCAACATTCGTGTTCAGAATTAATTTAATTTCACTTTTTGTTGATTCCAAGAAGTTTCGGACTAATTAATTAGGTATGTACGGAAGACTTTAAAAATATTTTATAACAGTTGTATACACACGATCATGCATATGTACTATGTCTCATTAGCTAAGGAGAGATTACAAAGAGAGATTAGAAAACTGAACAAAAATTGAGTTAACAAGGAGTATAATCCCCTCTTACATATCTTTTTCAGAATAAATGACTTCTCGTCTTATTCAAATGAATAACAGTGTTGTTTTTTATGATTATCAAAACAACTATTTAATAGTTTAGAACATGTACATTTTCTTTGGTGATCATCTTTGTAAAGTTAACTTTTTGTAAGATTCATATTTCTTGTTTTATGTGTTGCTAATGCTATTGTCAATTTTGATATCAGACATAAAAAATGTTAAATTAATTTTCATGAAATATGAAACAAATTTCCTTCAGTTATATGTTATCCTTATCCTTTTATCATTCACTACTTCCGTATAAGTTTTTTGATACAATACTAAAAATTAAATCTTAAAGTAGCCATGGCACACACGCACGATCATGAAAAATCACCGTAGGGAAATATAAAAGACACGTTTCAAGACGGAACAAAAAAAAATTGAGGCTAACCTAAAATATGGTTTGTTTAACAGTTATACAAACTTTCGCTACATGAAATCATGCTTGAAACGAGATAGTTTGTGTCTGTAGCAGTCTATTTCACACCTCCAGAAATGCTGTTTTTAAATTTAAAAAATGGTTCTGGGAAGGGGAGAAAGTTAAGGTCTGAAGGCTTGGTTTGCCAAACCATCTGACGTGTATCTTCACTTCCTAAAAGTTTGTCAACCAAATGTCTTTATGTAGACTAGTATTATTCCATAAAAATAAAACCAGGAAAATTACACCCTTAAAAACTGTAATAATATAAGGCTCCAAGATTTCATTCCTATATATCCTTCCATCGCCGTGGACCGGTCAACGTTTGATAATCTGACCGCGACCCGCTGAGGGGAGGGATTGTATACATTTTGGATTGTTTTGATTTTTTTTTCGAATTAAATTGTACTTAAGTATGGCTTCAGAATAAAATACAGTTACACCAAAAATGAATATAGTGATTTAAGATGGAATATAAAATGATTTCCGAGGAAAGTCGCTCAAACCCAGAGAAATACACCACATTAAATAAAATAGAAATAAACAAATGTTCCTTGGGTGACCCGGTACTATTTGATCCACAGTCCGGTACCAGTTCACGGCTCGGGAGGTGGGAACCACTACTACATATCAGAGCACTCAGTCTCTTTTAAAGACATGATGGTATGTGTAATTCAACATACCTGCCCAGGACATCAAGTCTTAGCTACTTTAGCGATATCTTCCTTCGATATCTGGGGACATGAAATGAGTCCTTAATTTCTTCCAAATGAAAGTAAACCGAGAACCTATGAGTAGGCTCAATCTGGGTTCATAAGTTAAAAGAAATGTCTCTGACGTATCCCTTTTCTAATGGTGTTTTGTGTAAAAGTGAGAAAGATTCAAACAGGAGATTCTCTTGTAAACAGACGTCTCATGCGTAGCTTTCTGGATCCTTGAAGCTTGAATTCCTGTGGCCGCATGAAACTCACCAGGGAGCAAGAAACTGTTACCCTCCTCTCCACTTTACGATGTAGTGGACCAGTATCGATCTTCCTTGTTTTTTATGGCTTTCGAATGATATCGTCCAGGCCTTCTTTCTTAATCAACTCTCTATGAAAGGCACGCAGCGTTGAGCATTACATTAAAATCTAGCAATATGCACCTGAAATTGGCCTGCCTGAAATCTCCCGATGATTCACTTTTTCATTCTGTTATCCAAATGGGGGTTACTCCAGTGGTGTAATGTAACCCCCGCAATGTGTGTGGGGGGGGGAGGATTCTCTAGGAGGCCCAAAGCCTGACTGCCGCCTTTTGTAAAAACCAACTTCGGGGCCCAAAACTTGACTTTGCTGGGGTGCCCAAATATTCTCCGTTACTCCACTAGGTTACTCATTTTAATTATATACTTTCTAATTTTACCAAAATATTACGAAAAATATTGCAGAAATTGGCACGCGCGTGCTAACAGTTTTATTCTAAATGAACAACCCCAAGGGCTGTTCATCGAACTTGATCGAAACATAAAATTAGTATCTTTGGAAGCACTTGCGTTCAGTATTTTTCCAGAAATTCACTCCAGGATAAATAATATCCTATTTGCATGGAATATGATTAGTGGCGTAACGGAGAATATTAGGACCCCTCTGCAAAGTCAGGTTTTGGGGCCCCAAGCCCAAATACGTACATGGCGTCAATCAAGTTTTGGGCCCCCTATAGAATACTTACCTCCCCCGCAATATACGTTACGCCACTGAATATGATATGATACATAATGTTGTTTGTGCTCGATGGAAAAGAAATAGTGTACAACTTTATTTAACAAGAATTCATGATGTAAACCTCTGTTTTTACTGAGTTGTAACTATGGGTGATTTAGACTGAATAAAAGCTCAGTTTTATCTTCTTAAGAATTGTGTTGTTTGAATAAAATGCATAAAAAAATCTGAAATAAAAGTTAAGACTATAAATTAAGTATTACTCAATTTTTTTTTAACCTAATGAAATTTTTGTGAAGTTTGGCTATTTGCCAGTCATTTTTTCTTCTTCTGCTTTTACAAAGATATTTTGCATTTAACATTATTCCTGGTATAGGAGTCATTTTAAATAACTACAGTCACTTATTTAGAGATTAAAAAAATAGCTGAGAAAATAATAAACGTCACATACCCTTTTCAAATCAAGGGTGAGTACATGACACAAAGTGTGCTGGGAACAAAGCCAGCAACAAATGCTGATGACGTTATCACTGGAACATTTCCATAGACATTAACAAGGTTCTGAAAAATGAAGGGAAGATGTTGCCACTTGAGAAATTTTTTAAATGTTCAATATAGTTTTACAATTACAAAAGTTCTAAATGTAAAGGCGTTATTCTAAAGTATGATTCTGTATTTCGTTTATAGTATGTTTGTATAAAAGAATACCATTTGTGTTTTATGCCCTATCATATTTACCCACGCTTTAAAAAGAATGCTTTTATGGATTATAGCGCTTTGCGAAGCTAAGCCTAACATTTAGAATAAAAATGATGTTAAAAGTATTGCTTCAACTATTTAGCATCATTAATATGTATGGAATTATATGTAAAAGATGATAATAAATAGAAAATCTTTTAAATTCGTTTATATTTATAAATTAACAAAAAAAAAACAGAATGTGAAATTTGTGAGTAATAATTAAAAATTTTTAATTATTAAATGTATATATAAAATAAAATCACACATTAAAGAAAAAGCATTTAAAAAAAACCACGCCTGCCTATAAGCATCTTTCTTAAGCATGTTTTGTTTTGTTATTTCAACCACTCGTATAACTGAAACATCCACATCAAAATGTATTCAATTATAAGAATCCACGCGTAATTTAAACATTTTGTTTCAATTGTAAAGTAAGAAATTTTAAAAAAAATTTGGAAAGTTTATAATTTTTAAAAATGACGCTATGCATCGGAAAAGCACAATTTTCTTATATTTTATATGAATGATCAGTAATACCAAATGAATAATAAAATTGATATTAATAAAATGAATTATATTTTCAACCCACTTTTTCTATTTTGATCATCATGATCCTATTGCTTTTCAAAGTTGAGATCCTGAATCTGTTATAATTTGAGCATTGAGATAGTTTGTTAGTAATTTAATGAACATAATTGAATTTTTGCTTGACTTGATACTCTTAGTAGAATTATTTTAATGTATAAATCGAAATTGACGAGAAAAAAATAACTATCTTTACACTTGAGTTTTTATTGTTGGTGTTTGATGACGATTTCTAATTAGAAAGTACTTCATGGAATAATTTTTGAAGCCTTCAACTGTAAAACAATCTGTTATATTTACACCTTTATAAAAAAATTAACATTTTTTATTTACAAAATTTTTTTATGTGTTTACTATTCTTCTGTATTTTTTGTATTTATAGATTCTTGTCTAACTTTTTGATAATTTAACTAGAAATTATTTCTTTTTCTAGATATATTCTTGCGAATGATTTCTTGTAATTTATAATCTCGAAAAAAATTACAAAAATAATACTCTATTCTTTTATTACTAAACTATATCAAATTAAATGCAATAGAAGGAATTCACATCAAATTAAATTTTATAAATTTAAGTTATTTTAAAATAAAATCTAATAATTAGGTCATCTAATTAATTTATTAGACTTTTCGCCTTTTGGGAGCCCATTTATTCGGCTTCTATTCGGTCAATAATTCCCAATTGCTTAAAAAGTTCATGAGCTTTTCTCATAGGTATAAATCCAAATAGAAAACTGTGTAACTAACACAATAGCGCGAATCGAAGTGAATTTGTTGCACTATTAGATATTCTTTCAAGTTCCATATGGCTGTGTTTGAAAGCTGTCCTGCGTTATCATCACTATCTCTAACAAACTTGTATATATGATCATTTGCATTTCCGAAGCAGATGTATCACTTCTCCAAATTTCAATCATGTCATTCAACTCCCTCCAGTTGTTAACAGTAAATTTTGAAAAATAAATCACTTTTATCAACACGTTCCAAATAAAAATGGCATTCTGTGGTCATTCATGTCGTTGAAAGGTGGAGACAGTAATTGTCAAATAGGACATTGAATTGTATTTTAGTGGGAAAAGAATAAAAAAGAAAGAATATATACACGTAACTTGTCAAAATGATCGAAATTGGCAAATGTATTTTAATTTTTCCTTTTTACGGTTGACTCCATGGCCATACTATTTAGTTACTTGGAGTCCTCAACAAGCTATTTCATTTAGTTTTTGGTATTTATCCATAATTCAGTTAGATATAAATAGGTTAATTTAAAAGTCTGCATTTCTTGCTCGAGGTATTGTTGTACAACTCCACTTGTGTTAAATTATCTATGGACTATAAATTCATAACGGTCACATGATAATATGAACACGTGTTGTTCATTGAATTCAAAACGGGCAATAAACTAGCTCGTACTTTTTATTCTATTTGTAAAACTTAGGTAAAATTTCAAATTGCATAGTTGGGTAAAGATGCTCAAGAGTTATAAAAAGAAATTTCTGGAAAAAGGTTTTAAAATTAAAGAAAAAAAAAGTCTTATTTTATACATGTACTTTTAAATAAAGCGACAAATATAAATTTTTTTAAAAAAAAAGTTTCTGTAAAAAGAGTAATTTGGCAACAACGAAGTGCATGAACTGATTTGCTGAAAATGGAGAATTGGATTTATCGTGACTATGACGTCACATGTGTTTTTGAACTTGATTGGCTAAAAATACGTGGTTTAAAATTATCATGTGATTATGACGTCACATGAATTTAGTCCATTGGATAATACGCTGAAGTGCCATAAATCACGAGATAGCAATATGCCAATATCGAGATTACAGTAGAATCGCATAAGAAAATAAATGTACAAGCTGATGCAATGGATTGCTTTTACATGGAAAGAAATAGGGCTTCTGGGCATTGACTAGAAATGGTTGTGCTTAGCTATTTGGCAACCATTTTCAGCCTTTCATGGATTCCCTGTACCTAAACAATGAAGTTTTCCCAAGATGTCAATGTGCGATGTCCCCGGGCTGAAACCATTCTCAATTAGTTTGATGAACATTCTGGACTATTCTGTTGAATGACTTGATCATCTAGATCCGGGGTGGGCATTAAGTCGACCGCGATCTACCGGTGGACCGCGAAGACATTTTTGAGTGACCGTCTTGACTAAGACCTAATAGTCATTCCATTATAATGTCTATAAATACCGTATTTATTCGAGTCTAAGCCCCGTCCCTAATTCTCAACAAGATTTTGTGAAAATTGAAAAATAGTCTAAAATGGGGTTTATCGATATACAATTTTACAAAATTGAAAGAAATTTAAAAGGAAAACCAAAGAAGTGATTAACTACCGTAAAATCGGCTTATCGGCACTTTGAGCACAAAAATGCGGTCGAAGCTTACGGGCGCGTTATACGCCGGATATAAAATGACAGCTCAAAAAAAGGGGGGGGAGGATTAGCAGAAAAAAATAAGGCTTCTATCTCTTGAAGTATTCTGTTTTTTTTTTCTACATCTTGGAATAATGAATAAATGACTTCAAAACATGAGAGGATTCCACACACATATTTCTAGTTTCTTCGTAAAAATGGGGGTACCTATTATACGGCGGATATACCTAAAAATAAAAAAATGAAGCTTGAATGTACAGGTGTATGTTATACGCCGGATTTTACGGTAGTTATTTTATCAGTATTAAAATTTTTAAATACATGTATGAAGCTGTTATTGCTCTAAATACCCCATTCAACACATTTTTCTCCCTAAGCCGAGCCCGATTTTCAGTAGCATTAACATCGGGTGAAAAGTGCGGCTTAGATTCGAGTAAATACGTTATTTTAAAAACATGAAGGAAAAAAATTGAATGATAAGAGTAAATTTCGTTGAATAGAAAATGCACTTCGCTATTTGAGGGCAATTTTGCGAAAAAAATCGTAAAATGTTCTTGGTTCCGGAAAAAGTCCGAGAGAGAAATTCGTAGAATGAAGGTCCGGCTGTATTATACACTTTCTTTTAGTTCACTACACCTACGACACAGGTAGCCCGCAACACCTTGAAAAAAATTAGAAGTAGCCCATACCATGGAAAAGTCTGCCCACCCTGATCTAGATAATCATAAATGAATCCTATGTAATAAATATTGAACATGACCTGCATCTCAAACGTTTTCGTTGTTATAGGCAGCTATAGTGACAGCATGTAGTTTTCGAGGGATTTCGGACGACCTGTTCAATCAATTGAATTGCTGCACATCGCTGGGCAAAAAGATGTTCTACATGATATTAGAAAGTCTCCTATAATTTTTGGCATTTCTAGGAATATATTGGTATCAATATTTGTGTAAAGAGTTATATAATAATTAACGCACAAGAGAATGTAAGAAATTTAATATAAAGTTAACGGTTAATCTCTTCGCAAAAAATGGATCTTTTTATTTCTATTGGAAATGAAGAAATTTTTGTACGGAAAAATAAAATCTTTTGTCAGAATATAAGTAATTTTAAATTTTTTTGTATTATCGTATTTTAATTTTTTAAAATAATTTTAATTTTTTATGAATAAAACATTTATTTTACAAAATATAAAACATAAGTATAGAATTATGTCTGTGTGTGTGCGTATTTTATGTACTATATTTATAACGATGCTCAACAAAAATAATTTTAGTGAACAAAAAAAGTTGCGTGAGATCAGAAAAGACTTTATGTAAAGATTTTCCTCAGTCGCCTGATATATAATTATACAAACATTATATTGCTGAGTTTTATAAGTATCAAATTAGCGAAAAATTTCCAAATGATGAAAACAATTATGTCTTTTAATATTTTTATCTTTGTTATTCGAAACGCAGCTACTAATTTTACGATTTTAATATTAGTGAATTAAAATTACTTTTAACTCTGTCTTTTATATTTCAGTGATTGTTCATTGCATTCAGACAAAATATTTTCTGGATACAACTAATTTTGTGGGGAAGAGTAGCATGTTTCTGTTAGACCTTTTAACTGATGGAATTTGACGTTAGCTTTCATTAAATATTTTTGTGTGAGTTTAACTGCATGCTAGCAGTGCAAAGTTTCTGCTCAGCCAATCCTTATGATTCAATCTGTATGTATTATTTATTAAAATTTAATTGCTGACGATTATTTATATTATGAAAAACTGTTTTCGTGCATCTACGGATATGTAAATGAGCAAGTAATGCATATCAGAATACAGAAATCTTTGCATTTTGTAAAACGAGGGATAAAAATATAATTTTTACTATTAATGTTTTGATTTTTTAATTCTTTTTTAAATGGAGCTTTGTACAAAATTTTATTTGATTCAACACCAATATTTTTTTTGAATATATTTTTAAAGTATAATGGGCTAAAAGGAATTGCACTCATTTTTTCTGCAATTTTTTGTAAAGATTTATTTTTTGATGGTTATACTTATACAAAAGTCGAGACATTGATTTTAACTAAGCAACTCAAAATTCATCATTTCTCGTTGAATTTCAAACTTTTGTATTACCTTGCACATTATACTACACACATTCTATCTTCGTAACTGAATACACTCATAAAATCCTAACGCTGCAAAAAATAAATTGAGATTTATGTGTGAATGCAGAAATTATATTTTAATTAATTAAAAAACAGAGAAATAAGAATAATTGTAAACAATGTAATGCTGAAGTTTTTTTTACGTTTATAAAGTTTACGAAATTCATTTTGTTTAGATGAAATTTAATAAATGTTCAGTTGCTTACGTTTTTAAAGGGCATAAGTGTTTTACAATTTTTTTTGTAAATCCTGTGTAATTACTTACTATTTATATTTGAATAAAATATTCTAAAATTTCATAAAATAAAATATACGAATGTTGGGGGGCTTGAAACTGGGTGCAACAATTTTCGGAAAAAAAGTTTATATCGTTAAATGAATTTTTGATTTCTTGATTATATTTGCTTTGTTATGTGCTATAACGTTTAATACATCATGTACCGAATGCATTCAACAGTTTTATAGATTTTAGTACAAGAAATTGTTTTCCAAACAAGATGGCTGTTAAAATTTGACCCGGACCTAGTAAAGTTGTAGCACACTTGGAACAAATAGTATAAACAAAAACGACAATTACCCTTCTCTTTTCTTTTAATGTTTTTTCCCATATGTATAAGTTAGGATGGCAGACTTTCTTTTGCTTTGTTTTACAGTTTCCGAAGCGACACATGTTTTGAAGTTGTAAAAAATAGATCTTGCAATTTCGGGGTTACTAACTGTTCTAGAATAGGTCAAGTAGATGTTTCACAGGTCATCTGGTTTATAACATCAGTAATACTTTTATTGAATTCTGAAAGAGAGAATGATTGGAGCTGTTTGAGGATCTAAAAACTCAATGACAACTCGTGAACAATTTGTGTTGAGCTCGTACCTTCTTTCTGTATCAGGATTTCCTTAGTGATGGTGATACAAAGCCAGAATCTTGAAAAAATTCAGCATATAAAAGTTGCATACCACGCGTTTTCAGTCCATTCACGATGTTGACTGGGTTTATTATCAGAGACAAACAATCTTTCCCTATACTAGGAGTGTCAAGAATGATCATGGGTTGTTGTTCATCAAGATTATTTGGGATTTGTTCACGTATTTTTAATGGACTGTTAACCCCAACACCCAAAAGTTGCAGGAAGTGCAATGAGGAGGAAAGTAAAGCATAATCGTGTAGTATAATTTCTGACATATTTTGTAACAGCATTTTGTAACGGCACTTGAGCTGTGATTATCGGTCAACAGGAGGACAGGCTACGCTTTTGTAAGATCTAAATGTTTAATAAAATGATTATTAACTATATTTTATAGCCATACAATCTGAAGAATTGGTAACTCCAATCAACTGATTTGAGTCAGTTTGGATGAATATATTCGTGTACTGGGATTCTTGGGAACACGAACGTTGAAGGAATCGTTTACAGCAAGGGTCAGCAACTTATAGCACGCGACACAATTCTCAGTGGCACTTGCATTACTCTACAAATTTGTCAGTTTTTAAGAGAATTGAAATTGTGTGTGTGATAAATTTGAAAAGGACCTTATTCGACAAACATCTTCTGAATTACGGATATTTACGAATTACGAAAAATCTTAAAATAACTCTAAAGGATAAACTTACAGCTATTTTGTAAATTATTGAATATCATTGCTAGAGAGATTTAATTGTTTGAAGAGAGAAAATTGCATGTACTCTGCTTTTCTCTTTCGGATTTACATATCTAAGTAAAATATCTTTTCTCACATGAAAAATATTTCGATTCCACAAAGAAATTTTTAACAACTGAATGCTCAGAATCGTGCCAAATTTAAAAGGTCACTAATTATATCCCTGATTTTGCGATATCAAAGTGGATCGGTGCAAGAACTAAATTCACATCAAAATTTTTATTTACCTTATTTAACTATAATGAAGGGAAATAATTAAATTTTATTTTGTCTTATTTTAATAAATGTTTAAAATACATAACATATGTAGAATTTCAATTTATTTTTTGCTTAAGAAATATTTATATTTTATTCTGTTTATTTTTATGTTAAGAAATATTTTTAAATGATACAAAACTAAATTATAACAAAACTGTAATGTTATGAACCTCTGTTCTCTAACTCTACTTGTATTATCGCGGGAATCGAATTGTTTCAAAGTCTTTTACCGTGTGGCACACTGAATCATATTGGTAGATTGGTTTGGCACGGCACAGCTTAAAAGTTTGCCAATCCCTGGTTTACAGTATGAGCAAGGCATGAGCATTTGTCTTCCTATGGATGGTATAGCACCTTTGACCACTTGCAGCTTCCTGTTATTTAGAAAGAGGAGGGGGGGGTGCAATTTCAAAATTCAAAAGGCTGAAAGGTCACATTTTTTTTCAGAAGATCGTGTTTGGTTGAATGATATTACTCGACTTAGACTTTTAGTGATTTTAGAAAAATTCTTGAGCTTATTTTCACGAACTTACTGAACCAATTCGGTTCATCCCTTAGATTTTCGTCCTTTTTTTCAGATCTTCTCCTTCTAGTTCCTTCTAAAGCAAGAATTGACAAAAGGAGACATTTAATCTTATTTCTAAAATATTATTGCTCTGTTGTGCCCATGCTATAACGGCGTCTCGCGAAATATTGCGTGTAGTAAGAAAATTTAAGCAACATTTTAAAGCTTAATGCATAGACAAAATATATTAGCAAACATGCTCATACACATTCCTTAATAACTAAGACGGGGGATGTCTTTCGCGTTCATTTGTGTGGTCTATCATTGTGTTTAAAATGATGCTTAATGAAAATTCTGATCAATTAAAAAAAGACCGAGAAATTTGATTATTACTACATAATGCGGTTATAATTTACTCTTTGAACCCTTAATAATCTTTTCCGTTGAATTTCTACGTGTTGCTGCTTAATCGTATTTAATTTTTATCTCTAATTTTGTTTTTCATGTTTTATATAACTACGCTTTTTTGTAATCATTTACTAAAAGTTTTGAGTCTTAAAAATAAATCTGCGGCTTTGAAGCTTTTTTTTTTACTTTTTAAAAACATTTCTGACACAGATTGTTTGACACTGAACAAATAATTCCCAATTTTTAAAAATATTTTCTCATTTGCAGAAGACCCCAAGGATCGTCATGGTCGCCTGTAACGCCATCGACACCTTCATTTAATCCAAGTAAATTTACTCCAGCAACTCAACAATCCTCATGGAAGCCTTTCCAAACATCTGCAGTGAATAGCAATGAACAAAATGATGTTATAGAAGGTTGTGTCCAAGTAGACCCATCTGGTGGGTACGTTCACACTTTTGGTGCTCCTAAGAAAGAAACACCTCAAATTGCACCTGAAAAACCTCCAAGGTTAAATTATCAGACCTCTTATCAAGAACCTGTAACTATAACATCTAAACCCAGATATACTCAAGAAATTATTATCCCTACTGATGATGTTGGCAACCAGTTCAGATCTCCAGCTAGACAAACATCTTACCAAAGCAATTCTAGTCAATTCTCTCCAGTTCAGCAATCGCCTCAAAGATCAGGTCAGGCATCGCCAGTTTACTATCAGCCCCAGAATAATGGATATGACAATAGATCCAATGGAACTTCAACTTTGATTATTCACACACCTAACAAACAAGCTTCATCGAATTATCAACCAATAAGACAGGATTCTGGTCCTTACCAAGCAGTAAGGCAAGAATCAGTACCTTATCAAGCAATAAGACAGGATTCGACTCCTTATCAGACTGAAAGACAGAATTCATCGTCTTATCAGCCAAATTCATGGTCGAATCCCCCTGCTAGACAGGAATCTTATTCAAACCAACCTTCCAGGCAAGATTCTTGGAATCAGCCTTCACAGCAAGGATCTAATTATTCTCCTTCAAGGCAAGATTCTTGGAATCAATCTTCACAGCAAGGATCTAATAATCCTTCAAGGCAAGATTCTTGGAATCAGTCTTCACAACAAGGATCTAATTCTTATAATCCTTCAAGGCAAGATTCGTGGTCAAATCAACCAATACAGCAAAATTCGAATCCTGCAGTTTTCAATAGACAAGAGTCATTACATAAACCAGCAAGGATAAATTCTCCGAGTTCACCAGTAAGACAGGAATCATGGTCAAATGATCAGAACAGGCAAAATCCATCAAGTCCTCAGCAACCTGTTGGACTATTTAGCCATCAGAATTCAGTTTCTCCATCGAATTCTCAGCAAGCAGTTCGTTGCGAACCTACAACAAATTCAACTCCAGGATACCAACGACAACCTTCGAACAATTATCAGTCTTTACCTAAACCTTATTCACCTTCAAATTATAGTTCAGGAGGCAATCCACAGCAACCAGAATTCAATGCCTCAAACAATGCTAACTCCCCATACACTTATGGTGTACCAGGACCATTTGCAAGACAACAGTCATCCTCTGGGAACCAACCATGGTCAGCTCAAGCGGATTCTTTCCCAACCCCACCCCCATTTTCGCCATCTGTGGAAAGTTCTGGTGCACCTTGGCCTTCCTCTTCCGAATTGCCAACACCTCCACCACCTCCTCCTCCGCCACCAACTTTTCAGCCACAACAAGCACCTCCACCAACTTTTCAACCACAACAAGCGCCTCCACCTCCAGCTGCTGCTCCTCCACCACCTCCTCCCCCTCCCCCTCCACCCCCAATGCCGTCTTCTGCAGGACCTAATCAAGAAGTTCCTGCTTGGAAAAAACAAATTAAGGTGAGATATTTTTTCCCTTGTTCATGTTATGGATGTCTCTAATTATAAAATTTATCTTGATTTTAATTTTCATGAAAAAACAGGCTGAAAAACATTACTTTAGAACAGAGGTTCCCAAACTTTTTTGTCTCATGACCTCTTGCCATGTTTATCGGTTTTGGGTAGACCCCCACTTACCTAATAATGAATTTTTGTAAATTTATCAGCTTAAATGTCTTTTTCACTGCTGGTATAGAGCTATACTTACTTTAAAATATTTAAATGTCTAACTGTAGAGAAGTATAGTGTTTAAAACCTAATACACACATGTTAATTAAATTAAAATTTAATACTTAAAATAACTTACATAAAGTAACTGAGCAAGGGAGAAATGAATCTGGTGCTTCTAAAATTGCTGATACCTGTTTCTAAATTTTAATTTAAGATCTTCTTAGTGCCTATTTCGATCACGTTCCTCTTGTAATATGTCATTTGTTTTTCTTTCAATGTGACCATTTTAATTAATGCTTACTGCAGTATTACCATATATATAGTCAAAGTATTCTCAAACCTAGTTTCAAAATCTGAATAAAGGGCATTTAAATGTTAAAACGTCTTTTTCCTAGCAGATTGTGTGTGACAAATTGAGAAACTAGGAAATTTTGAGACGTCCAATATTATACTCCTTGGCTTAATTATGGCCAGACGCGCCGAAATGATGGTCCTTGTAATTGCAAATTAACTTCATTAAATTTAGTTACTAAATCTGTTAAACAGGTAAAAATATGGTTTCCACTTGACTAAATTTTCTTTTAAAATGAAAGTCATGATCTGGTTTAATGAGTCACTATCGTACTCATAGACCCCCAAATTATTTTTTAGCTGACATGGACCCCCTGCATGTTGTCATTGACCCCCGGGGGTCTATATAGACGACTTTGGGAATCACTGCTTTAGAAGTTGACGCAAGATACGCTTTATAAATTACAATGTTTATATTTTTAATATAGTTCCATATATATTGCTACAGTTTATATTTTAAATTCATTTGTAAAAATGTATGTGTTTTTGTATGCAAATTACTAGAAAAATCTAATGATATACTAAGAAAAAGGCTTTTTATTTATATATATAATCATGTAATCGGGGAACTATTCACCTCTAAACAAACATAAAATTATGAATAAAAATTTGAAAATAATGCATTCGATAAAATTTATCTTTAATATTCCTAAAGTTATTATAGACAATAATATATATATGCACAACAATGCATTAATTTTCTGTATATCAACACATGACATCTCTCAAATAATCTCTGGTATATGAATGCATTTAGTTATATTAAAAAGAAAATAAATTAAAAAGCTCTTAACCGGAATATATAAGATAATCATAGTTTCTATTAAGATTATAATATGTGTCATGAATTATCTACTGAGACACGATTTATGTTATTAATTTCAGCCTAAAAATCTTGAAATGTTTATTTTTTTTAATAATTAAAAGTAAAAATTTAATTTTAATTTCTTTCACAGTTTTTTTCAATAGTTATGACTAATCTAACTTTAAATCAATTTCATAGCAATGCATAAAACAGATAATCTATTTGTACATTTCTCGGTATTAAAACCGGATTTGATTAGGTATATTTACAAATATCAGATTACAGCTGTTCCTGATAATTTTCTAAATTTTACGAGCATGTGTTTATTTTATTTTTATCATGGGCAAGACGTATTTTAAATGAGCGTCAATTTTTAGCATTCTTTCTTCTTGGATCATTTTCTACAAAACTTGGGGAAAAGATACTATTTAAATTATTTAGGTCCAAATAAAAAGTTACAGTCGACTCTCGATAATTCAAACCTTCGATAATACAACTCTCGATAATTCGAAGTAAATGCTCAGTCTCGAGAAAAACTCTTGATATTTCCAACTAAAACAATACGTTTTGGTACACTCAATATTTCGAAGTAAAATCTGTGGCTGGCCAGACTACATCACACTATATAATTCGAAGTTATCTTATAAAACTCTTGATAATTCGAACACTCACTCCATCATTTGCATTCCTGTAATAAACAGGTTGGAGCTTACAGACTTTGCGTTGTGTGTCTCTGCGTGTCTCCCCTATAATGTAGCCTCATTGATGACCATCTGTCTGCTACCCCTTCGTAATGTTTTCCGGTTCCTCTGGTGAAAAGACACTTTTATTGTTTTCATTCCTTTAAGTGGACAATAGACCAACTGCATCTGTTGTCAGCCGTCCACATCTTTCGTTTAACACGTGGCCTTGCTACACATGTGTTCAGAAAGGATGGTCCGCTATTGTGAAGAACAGATGCATAGGATTGTGTATGAATGTATTCTTTTAATACAGGACTTTTAACTTTTGTAAAATATTTATACTGTATATAATATGTACTTTTAAAAAATACTTTAAAATTATTTCATACATATGTACAGTTTTTGTTTTATTACTTAGTATTAAATATAAATGTGTTAGAAAAAATTTCTCATCGTGTGTATTTTGGGAATTTTTTTCTACCCTCTTGATAATTCGAAGTTTTTCATTGGTCTCTCCAACTTCGAATTATCGAGAGTCGACTGTATTTTGAAAAGTGAAATGGGAATCAAAGTATGAGTATTTGTTTCTGAAATCATTTAAGTCTATACAAATGTGATTAGTTGCATAGAATTATTATAAAATTGCATCAGTAATTAAATATGCTCAATCTTAATTTCAAAAATAGGATTACTTGTTAAATTTTAAATATATAAAGAATATGTTAAAATTCGTTTTCAAATAAATTTTCTTCTCATTTGGTCAGTTCTAGTTATACCGATGAATTAGAGTAAAGAACATCCAAATCATTACTACCGTAAAATCCGGCGTATAACGCGCACTGCTGTGTAATACGCACCTATACTTTTCAAGCTGCATTTTTAATTTTTAAGTATACTCTCCGTATAATGCACACCCCTTTTTTAAGAAGAAACCTTAAATATATATACGTGTGCAACTCTCTTATGTTTTAATCCTTTATTCGAGGTATTATTCCAAGCTTTAGAGAAAATAGTGTACTACAACGATATTAAGTTCATAAAGAACGTGCTTTCTTTTTAATATATAAACATTATTTTGATAAATATGTAAATCTAATTTTTCTATGCTCGTCTTATTTGTTATTATTTTTAAAGCTCTCATTTTTATACTCGACGTATAACCCGCACCCGTAAATTTCGATCGTTTTTTTTTTGGATTTTACGGTAATTTTTGTTGTTGAATAAGGTTTTTAAAAACAAATACTTGTAAAACATTTCTACTCTAATTCTCCTGAGAGTGCTTTTCTTTAATTTATTTTGCTCCTGACCACTCCAAAACGCCATACTATACTTCTCTTTTTAATTATTAATTAACACACTTTTATAAGTTTCACTTGCATGTAACGGAATCTTGGACCTCGATTTTCACCCACTTAAAAAGGTCAGATTAATTCGAAATTTTGCACACTTGTCAAGGACCGATGACAATACAATAATTTCATAATTTTGTTCCATTGTCTTCATCAGGATCGTCAGGAATCACAATAATCAGATTTGGCGACAATTCTCCATATACCACTTCCAGATTTGCAAATTATTGCACATATAATTTTCAGATTTGGCGACTAATTCCATATACCATTTCCAGAATTGGCGACTAAAAGAAAAATGTGTAACCTTACAGCAAGTGTTTTTAATTAATACACTTGTGGTTCATAAAAGTAAAACAAACAAAAAGAGTGTTCTGTATGTGAGAAAGTGGAGGTGGGTGTGTGTTATCAATTCTTACTATAATATAAACAATTTTCTGAAAATGAAAATTAAAAAAAAAAGGCTCTTGATGTGAAAAAAATAATTTATGTTCTAACTGCTAAATATTTTTTATTTTTATAAAGCAATACGTTTAGAAGTGAAGATACGAATTAACATTATAGCAGTACGTTTAAAAGGTGATAATACGATTGACACTTAATATTACCATGTTTTTATTAACTCCTCTCTTTAATATCTGTCCGGATGGAATTTTGTATTGATTTTAAACTGTGTGACTTTCGATGAGCTAGAGACTTCAACTTTGG
Source organism: Trichonephila clavata (assembly GCA_019973975.1). Taxonomy (NCBI): domain Eukaryota; kingdom Metazoa; phylum Arthropoda; class Arachnida; order Araneae; family Nephilidae; genus Trichonephila; species Trichonephila clavata. Next base: position 62,329 of record BMAO01022630.1, read on the forward strand.
ACCATATCTCAGAAGTGGATGACAATGCATGAAAATGTGAAAAAAGAAGGGAAAAAAACAAAAAGGAGGAATTTTATACTTTTTAGTCCGTTATGAAAACATGGTACATTAATTTTTTTAATTCGAACTTTTTTCTTTTTACCACACATTTTATTTGTTTGACCTGTTCTTTTGAGACGGAATCTAATATAACGATACGGGACTCATCCGAGGCCCCGTAAAGAGAGAGAATAAATACCTTTAATTAAAATCCATTGAAGAGCAAGACTTATTCCAGCAGCCACGTAATTCTGGCTCCAAGTATCAAACTCAAGGATTAATTCAACAATGAATAAATGACAGTTTAAAAAACTGAAAAACACGCTTTTATTGTAGATCGAACTAAAAAATGAAAAATAAATTATAATTTAAAAAAACTAAAGAACACGCTTTTATACTGAATCGAACTAAAAAGTAAAAAAATAATTCTTAATATAAGAATAAAATGATGAACGAGAAAATGAATGTCATTGGGTAAAAGCGTGGGGTGCAATTTCGGAATTGAAAGAAGTTAGAAACTATAACAATTGATATATTTATAGAACACTCCACGCTTTTACTCCAATGAATTAATTTTCTCGTTCATCATTTTATTTTTATATTAAGAATTATTTTTTTTACTTTTTAGTTCGATTCACTATAAAAGCGTGTTTTTTAGTTTTTTTTAAACTATAATTTATTTTATTACTCGTGGCAATATTTTCCTTTATATACTGTAAAAATGTTATCCTAGTTCTAAGGTTATATTTAGAAATTACCTTTGTAGAGTTATGTGCATTCAAAAGCTCTACCATTATGTTACGTAACATACCTTGTTCCATTATTCTTAAAAATACGCAGTAGAATAATAAGTGTGACTCATAGATCTCAGTAAATATCAAGAAGGGCTTCGTTTCTCTGAATCGTTGCCAAATGAAAACTGAAATTGTTGCAGTTTTGGAACATCGTTTACTCTTGACTAATAATTGAGTATAAAAGAATTCTAAATTATTTACAGAAAAAAAAAATCATGCAATGCAACATATACTTATTATTTTGATGCATTACATGCATACCTATTATGAAAATTAAGCATACTATATATATAATTTCCGGCAGTATATTCGAGAAAAATATTCTTACTCATGTTCATTAACACAAATTTTAAAATTGATTGACATGTTTAAACGCAATGTTGAAAA